>JANAVB010023150.1:0-120000 GCA_029216955.1 Iris pallida
TTGCCACTTTAATATATTTATATACATATTTAAATTCCTGTATTATAAATCATGGCCAATTGATGTCCAAACCTAGCATAATTTTTTTGGCCCAATTGTGTCTAATACATTCAGAGTATGTACAAGTCATATTGGACTTGATTCATGGCTTTGGGTCCCATATCTGGACTTCGGTTCAATTTCGAATACTGGACAAAATAGAAAATAATTAATTAATTATTTTCCAGAAATTTTGCTTGCTATTTGTGAATTTTATATATTCTAAGTGTTGTAAAAATCTGGGAATAATTTTATTTAAATACTATGTTAATTTAGATAATTTATTATAATTTTCCCAGCATTTAATAAGTACTTTTGGCATTTTATAAATAGAAAACAGAACTCATTTTCAGGATACATATGTTTGCTGATTTTAATAAATATCTATGAAGGTTTATAAATTCCAGAAAAATGAGTATAAATTTCTATAATTAACAAGGATCATTTTGGTACTTTATTTATGTAAATTGAGCTTTTTGTCTATCTCAAAATTGTTGGAACACAGTGTACAGTTTGATTTATTTATTGAATAGTTACGACTTGCAATGTTTTTGTTGTTTTTAGTTATTGTAGTATTGGACCACCCCCCTACACTAGTGTAAAGACCCTAGAAAGTTAGTTTGGGTATTGGTCACCACACACTGGCCTCCTATGCTAAAATTATCATTTAGCTAGGTGTCCAGTCAAAAGTCGTGTCGCACAACTAGAGTTTTAGTATTTAACTTAGTGTGAAAACTAAGTTTATGTATTATTTCTACAGTGACGTCACCAGGCATCTCTAGCATTTCTATCCTACCTTGCTTTGCTAAAGGCAAGTACCTCTACAAACTTTACATGCTATAACAATAAACTATAATAATTTCCAACCATGTTAAATGCTGATCCTTGGGATACGCAGTTAAATCTTCACATATTGTATTACTTTTTAGTCTCTACATGCTTAGGACAGTTTTCATATCTCTCACATATTTAAACAACGGGTTAAGGAAAAACTGTTAGTAGTGTACGTGATCATGACCCCCTTCTCCGTATGTATTTACCGAGCACTGTTATATTCTATATGTAATTTTCGTATGTCTGATCCCACATTTGTGTATGGACATACACCGATATCGTTAAGGGTACGTATGTACACTTCATAAAATTGATATGTACCATTGTACATCCTGATTACCTATTGACTGATCACTCACCTACTACAGTTTTAAACTTTAAAACAAATAATTATTGCCATGATGAAATGTATCTAAAACTGGATAAAACAAATATGTTATTTTATCTCTTTCCATCACATGTTCAATATTATATGTTTGTTAGATTCAGTACTTGCTTCCGAGGAGTTGCTTTGTGATTCCTATTATGGAGTTGCTGCTGAGGACCAGGCTTTATCTTACGAGGATGTACCTGCGAAGAAACTCGTCTAGTTTGCATAGTTGCTCGGGGTTTCCGAGAGTAGTCATATTGTTAGACTATGTATTTTGTGACTGGACCTGTATCCAGCTTTACATTTTGGACTTGTACTTGGATCTTATTTATATACGAGATCACTTTTGTGTTTGGAACATTTGTGACTCATTATTACATATAGAACTGTTAGCACACTTTAGTCTTATCTTATTATTCTTTAGAACAGCTTACTACGCTTTATCTCAAGCGTAGGCTAGACATGACTCGGCCTTGCCCAACAATTTAGGCAGCGGATCGTGACAACTGGTTACATAATCCAACAACTTTTAAGGTAGGGATAAAATAACAAAAGAGTGGTTGGAAGTAAACATCATCATCATCAAGCCTTTCCCATCACAATTGGGGTGGCTGATGGACACGATAACTCCATAAGAGAATTGACAAAAATTTTATGATCATGTGTCAACATTAACAATAACCCATGTGCTGGTGCCGAAACCTTTTTGCTCATGTAGCGTATACTCATGCAACCAAGGAGCAGTGTCGACGAAAAGAATGACGCAAAGGGAAATCCCTAAGCAACATCTAAAAGTCAGTCTCCTGCTGAATAAGAGTTCGATTGGGATTTTTGCTCTCCTCGTCAAGTTTGAATCCTAGCATTATCCAATAGCATTGGGCTTTAACCCATACCAAAGTCAGTATCCTGCTGAAATAAGAGTTTGGTTGGGTTTTTGGTCTCATTATCAAGTTTGGATTCCACCATTATACGAAAGCTTTTGGGTTCATTCTTTACAGATCTGACCTACATATAAACTATATATTTGTAGCATAAAGACTGCTTTAGAAATTAAGTACAGATTATCATCACTCTCTTCAGCTATGAGGAGCTGAAGTAAAAAACCAATTTATAAAAACCATTATTTTGCACTTAATTTTGACCGTTTCAACATTGTATAGCCTATTATCATCCCTAATGGCAATATTATTGAGCCTAAATTTCTAGATATTAGCTACTTTATTGGCTATTTTAATCCTAATCAATCATATTAACTCTATGGGTTGAAGGTTGTCAATATAATTCATTCACTTGTCTTGCAGAAGATATACTTGAGAAAAATTATCATATGATTCCTCCTCCTCGTTCACAACCATAATTCCTTCTTTTCCATTCCAATCTCTCCCACTCTGGGTAAGAGATAAGTTGGGATCAGTCTTCCCGAGTTGTGTGCGACGACGAGATACAGGTTAGAGCGGGAGTTTTACCACTAGGAGAATTCGAAACAAGTATGCACATAGACCCGAATCAACTCTTAGGGCAGTGCTTTGTGCGCGATTCCTCGAAGGCCGGTAAATTTAATTTTATTTATTTTTTACAGGATTTCAAGACAGAAAAGCAATTACTTTCCAACAATCTAAGAGTTGACGATTCTGGATTATTATTATTTTATGTTCTGTTTAATAGACCGGAGAAAAACAAAAATACATGTTCTAAAATAGAAAGATTGAAAGATCCATTAATTCGGTCAAAATATACATATTTGTCATTCAAATATTTTTTTAAGAGATTTTCTATACCAAGTTGCTTCATTGTTTTTTAAGAAAGCTAAAACATTGAGATCCAACATAGTTTGCATCTTAATTAAATATATTTATGTTTTTTTTCATGATTTACCTTTTAATGTGTATGTAACAGTTATTTTTTGTCCTATGCATGTTTGTTTTATGTTCATCATAGGCTCTTACAATTTTCATGTTTTGATTTATTATTGACATAAAGTGGTTATTTGGATTTTACTTGATAATTTTGCAATATTTTATAGAATCCATGGACTCTTGAGGCTATGTCTGCCATGAACAATTTATAGAATAAGTTGATTCTTTTATAATTCAAGATTGCATATAATGATGTTGATATATAATCCATATATTATCCTTTAACATAATATATGGCTATGTATAAGTTCTTTAAGTTGTGATATCTCTATATAAGTTTGCTTTGCAGTTAGCCTGGGCAATGAAACTGTAACATGATAGTCTAGAGAATATTCATTGTCGTATAATTGACTCACTAAAGTTTAGTCCCTAATATTCATATATACTAATGTATTTAGTTTGATCATTGATATTTAGAAATTGTGTATACTTGATTTTTTAACTGTTGTCATATGATGCATTATGTTCAAAAGAAAAGAAAATATATGGTTGCTCTGCAAAATGCTAATAAACAACCTCACAACATCATACAGAAAAGGATGCATTAATAGAGTTGTATTTTTTAACTGGGTTAATTACTATGGTTTTTAAAATAAAATAATATAAAAATATTTGTTTAAGAACAAAATATTCCTGCCAAAGAATGTAGTATGACTAATGGAAAATGTTGATAGTGTACTGCATATTTTTATTCTATGTATGATTTTATTTTTGTATGTCATGTCTATAGTGACCAAAATTATTCTATCATTATGTTATCATTGAATGTAAATTAAAAAAATTTATTGCTTACTCTTGTAAATAGTTAAGACTATTAAAATATTGTCTTTACCCTTATAAATGTAGAAGCCGAAACAATTACTGACCTCTAGAATATGATAAGGACTTAGAATCAGAGGACTTTAGAAATTGAGTGCTAAGAGTTGTACGATGTGTTGGTTATACACTATTTACATGGTCAATTTAGTTGGAGGACTCCTGTGCTTCAACACCAAAGTTTTATGTGATGAAGATCATAAAAAAAATATAAGTGTTTGTTTTTATTTTTTTGGGTTGTATATTGTCACTTTACACCATTTGAGTCATTTTTTCTTCTCTCCAGTGGCCATGGTTTGGTCTATATGACGAAGGATATTTGAAAATTGCAAATAGCTTTGTGTTTTTCACGAGTATAGTTCTTTACAAGTCTTGTGACCATGAGCTCCCCAATAAGCTCCATGTTGTATTATATTATATTTGGATTTATCATATCACAAAATCACTTGATGAAATTTGATTAAACAAATTTGATTTCGAAATTTTGGTCACTTGATTTTAGTACGGTCATAAACTGTAAAATTCACTATCACTTTGTAAACTTTTCCAAAATAAGATAAATAGGCATAAGAAGATGTTAATATGGAAGAAGATGTGATTGTTGTTGCCAAACTTTTTTGTTTCGGAAAGAATAAGGTACGGATACAATGTTATATATGATTCATATTTTTGGTAGATACAACTTGTGATTTAATACGTGCTATTGTTCTTAAAATTCTTTAGTGGTGGCACTAATCTACTTGTACTCAATTCTTGTGCTGCAAATTCTTGTGATATGAATGATATAATGATGACTTGCTTGACAAGTCAATTCTTCCATTCTAGGTGCTTGAATAAGTTTCGATTGTTTGACTATGTAATATGATGATTGTGGCCACTTGAACTAACATTTGATTAAACTCCTCATTATGTTTTGTCCCCATATTATGGCACATGATTTATACTGGCAATACATATATTTTCATGCATTTTATTGAATTTTGGAGTGTCCATATCATTTCCTAATATTTAATATGTGTCTTGCTCATTTAACGATTTCCCCTTTATTCACATTTGATTCAATTTTTTGTTTCAATTTGTTGTTTAAAAAAAAAAAGAAAAAAAATCTTTATGTTAACATTGAATAAAATTATTACTTGTTAACATTTCTTGTTATTGTTAAAATTATGTTGAGCAACATTTATGTTTTAATATAGAGTTCTGATAAAAAAATCATAGAGATATTTTGTTTTTTAGAAGCTTTCTTTATAAGAAGAGAGAGCTTGATATATATAATGGTATATAATGGTACTTTGCTAAAGTTGCTTGTTTCTTTTCTAAAAGCGGTATATTTTATTATATTCTGAAGAGAATTTGATACATGCTCATATATATTATCATCGTACGTTTTCTTTCACTGTGAATAAAATATATGTTAGACTTTAGTGTTTTGGCATATTGGTAGCATACATACGATTCTCATTTTCATAACTAATAATATTATTGAATTATTTAAAATTCATAGTAAGAATGTATTGGTGGGCCAAAAATGATCAAGTTGTGCATCGTTTCAAATTACATTTCTTAGTAGTATGCAAACTAACATCTATTTTGAAGATCGAATCATTAGAAATTTTAAATTTTGAAAAGAAACATGTTAACAGTAAGAAAGTATTAGAGAATATGACATGTTAGAAAAGGAGCAAACATGTAAGGGTGACGGGTGAAGGGTGAAGGTAAGTAACACAAAAGTTTTTCGCTCTATTATTCTAAATTTGATGTTGTAAATTTTATTTGTCTAATTCTTGAAAGCTAATGGATGTTTAACTAGAATAATAGAACTATATCATCATAGTGTATAATATGACATATCTTCTGAATTGTTGTTTCTAAGCCAAAATTAAGTCCATAAGTAAAAAGTGCTCTGACCATTTAAAAATGGTAATTTATATATTTACAACGTACATATACTAATCATTTTTTTATTTGTAAGTACGTGAGCCAATTTTCTTGGATTCTGCATATAGCTTATGGTGATGTTGAATGATATTTTTGTTCCTTGATTAGTTTGCATAATTGAACCTTAAATGACTATATTGTCATAAAATTAGAATTTCTAGTTAGAAAAAAATTATAATATTGTTCTATCACAATATCAAGATTATGTTAGACAAACATTGCTTTATATATAATCTATCTCTATATTTCTTTTTGATTCGTTCAAACAATTTAGTCAAAAGAAAATAGTTTAGTGATATTGCAAATCCCTATAAATATAAAGTTTTAAAAGTTGAGATTATCTTGGGTACAAGTCGAAAGGGTCCTTCTGTCAACCGAGCGAAAATAGTTCTAAGCGATACGGTATTTAATCGTTCCCCTGTGGACCTCCGCTAGCTGGGAACCGGCCCTACAGCTAACCCAAGTTGATCAAATCATTATAAACTAAAGATTTGATAAGGACAATTAGCAAAAATCACTTAAACTATTATTCTACTACATTAGACTACCAGTTTTGTAAAAATGGCTTGTAAAGATAAATCTTTAGAGCCAAGGCTGAAAGTTATTGTATCTTACTTTAAAGGATGATAGAGTCAGATGAGTTGTTGCTCACCGTCCTAATATTTATATTAGCAATTAGTGAAACTATATACTTGTTAAATAATTTTGATGTCATCAAATCTGATTTAGGAAATAACTAAATCAGTCAAACCAGTTTCAGAATAATTTTTTAAGGATATTATATACTATAAAATTGTATCATATTAGGAAATAACTCATATGACATCTAATCCATTTATGGATATATATATATTTTTTTCTCTTTGAGGAGTTGTCATCTCTTGAGTTTATGTAAGAATAATAGCTAATAGTATTATATACTCAAAAATGTTATCTTCAGTTACATTTTGTACTGAAGCTGTATGACTCAAACATTTTATAGTTTTCACGATCTACATATTTTTGTACCTGTCATTTATTTTAAATTATGTTAAAAGCATGATCTTGTTAATTCTAAGATGAACAGGTACATGCAGCTGCATTTCAAGACATTAAAAGAGCCTAAAAGACAAAATTGTAGTTCTTAACTATAAAATCATAAAAGAACTTTGTAGATCTCTTGACGAAGAGTCTGTTTATTCTTGACGAAGAGTTTGTCTAGGACATTGATCACAGAATCATCGAGGGGATGGGGTTAAGTCCATAAATTAGTCACTGGCAGTGGCAATCCAACCGAGTCTGACTAGAGATCCCAAGAAGTCGGTTCAATGGGTAGGAACAAGCTAGACTAGGTGACTATTATGGAACATTGACCCTGAGATTAAATTCTCTTAAAATAAATGCCCAAGGCTGTACATGTGTACATGGATACCCCATCCCTATGGTGATAGTATTCCGGTGTGATTTGGTTAGGATGCGTTTTAAAACTCTTAATAGGTCAAAGCATAGTTATGCAGGGTTGACTCCAATCACCAACCCTTTGAGGACTTACCTATATGAGAGGTCGTAAAGGCCGCGACTATAGGACATGGCGATCCTATATATGGAAAAGTATGTATGGCCAATCAAACGTGCCACCTGATAGATCCAAGAACCTCTAGCGTACTATATGTGTTATTGTATGAATCTGGTTCAAGAAATCTGATTCAAGGCATAGTCCATCAAGCACTTCTTCAGATAAAAACAATAGTCCCTAAGTGAGATTCAAGGATATAGTCCATCTCATTTATGCGTAGTATATAATTGCCCATAAATTATTCATCTTTACTCGTTTTGAATATTGTTATCTTTGGTTTCGAAACTTGGATTTTGGGAAGGATTGTTGTTATTATTGGTGAAAAAATCAATTTACAAAACCATTATTTTGTACTTAATTTTGACTGTTACAACATTGATATAGCCTATTTATCATCCCTAATGGCTATATTATTGAGCCTAAATTTCTAGATATTATTAGCTACTTTATTGGCTATTTTAATCCTAATAAATCATATTAACTCTATGGGTTGAAGGTTGTCTATATAATTCATTCACTTGTCTTGTAGAAGATATACTTGAGAAAAATTATCATATGATTCCTCCGCCTCGTTCACAACCATAATTCCTTCTTTTCCATTCCAATCTCTCCTACTCTGGACAAGAGCTAAGTTTGGGTCAATCTCCCCGAGTTGTGTGCGACGACGGGATACCGGTAGAGCAGAGGATTTACCATTAGGAGAATTTGGAACAAGTCTGCACATAAATCCGAATCAACTCTTAGTGCAGTGCTTAGTGCGCGACTTCCCCGGAGGCCGATAAACTTAATTTTATTTATTTATTTTTTATAGGATTTCAAGATAGAAAAGCAATTATTTTCCAACAGAAATATCCTTCAGTGTGTCAGATATTGTATATTACTAATGCTAAAATGGTGTTGATCTTGGTCAGATTCAGGCTACATCCATAAACTATTTGCCCTTTTTAAAACAGATATCAGTAACTATAGCTCAGGTCCAGCGTTGTTGGGTCATCATGACACATCCATAGTTGAAATAGCAGTTCAAGGTCCTATGCATTTAACAATGTAGACAACATTCTAGATTTCAATAATGCAATTGTCGAGCTTACCAATTTGTTGTTAAAAAAAATTCAACATCCAAAAATTCTTTTATATCTGAGAGATTTAAAAAAGCACTATTATCATTGGAAGGTTCTATACATCGACCCTTCCTCAAGGTATTTCTTTAGACAAAGACTCCGGTTTTTCCTCTACATTTCATGAATATCTTAGCATGTAAATCTAATTAGGCATCTTTAGCTCTGCTGATACCTAGTCCATTCCATAAACAGTTCAAAACTTGCAATCTTGACATCCCATATTAACAGATTTCAAATAATTTGCCAGATAAACAAGCTTATTGGTGCCACTTCAAGTTAATGTAACAGGTGAGCAACCATAGAACATTCCCCGAGTATAAGAATATGGGGGGAGATAGTAAAATATGTGTAACAATAACTCTAAGCGAACACTAAAATCTGACCATATGATGTGGCAACATATATGCTGATACTATTAATGTCATGGTCCCACACATGAAACACACATAGGCTACAACATCATGTGGTCAGCAAAATGTGTGGTTAGATTTTGGTGTCTCCTAGCATTGCTCTTTAATTTTTGTAACGAATTGCTACATTCAACATCTAAAGATCCTCGGAGGCTAAGAATCTGTTTTCCTCTTTTCCCTTATCCGTCTCTCTTTTCTCTGTATTTGTGTGGCCATACAACTCTCTGTCTTATCAAATTCTGTGGTAGCACACAAATCCAAAATATTCAGCCTTTTCCACAGCTGATCACCAATCGACTGCTCTAGCCTAACAGCAAACAATCTGTTGAGAGTCAATAAAGGACTTTTAGTCCCATATCGGGATATGTAGTATGTAGAGGAGCTAGACTCCCTATAAGTAGTGAAGTAGTCCATCAATAAAATTAATCTCAACTATTATTTTCTACATGGTATCAGAGCCATAACTCTCTCTCTCTCTCTCTCTCTCCACAAAATAAAACTTTTCCTCCCCCCAACCCCCCTTCTCCGGCTGCTCCACCCTACAGCCCGCCCCACTCTACAAACCGCCGCCCACCCTACTGCAACATCCGCCGCCCCCCCTACCTACAGACCCACCCGCCGCCCACCCTATCTACAGCAGTACCCGCCCACCCTACTGCAACACCCGTCCACCCTACCTCCAGTGCCCCGCCGCCCCCCTACCTACAGCAGCGCCTGCCGCCCACCCTACCTCCAGCAACCCTACCTCCAGCAACCCTCCCAACCCCCCTCCCCTTCAGCCCGCCCCCTCCCTCTCATACAGCCACCTCCCGCCCCCCCTATAGCACCTACCAAACCCTAACCCTAACCCTACCGCCTCCCACCTTTAACATGGAAACCCTAACCCTAGCCCTAGCAGCCCCATCCAAACCCTAACCCTAACCCTAGCCGTCACACAAAAAAAAGGCGTATTTCAAAGACAGTCGAGATGTCAAATATTTTATTTGCACCGACTTCCTAGATTGCGCCGTTTGGAACTAACAAATGTTTATTTTGTTATTCCTCCTTCACATCAGGGTCTATACAGAGACTGATCATGTCTTCTCTGGTATCCTGACGTGTTTACGTTACATACGTGCGCCGGTGCTGGCCAAGTTCGTAGCACGTTCGTAAAGTCTCTGTCGTCGAAGAAGACGACGAAGCCGACGAAGACGAAGAAGACGACGAAGTTGGGGAAGTTGTCGAATCTGACGTCGAAGAAGCCGACGTAGACGATGAATAGGGTTCACAGTTGACGAAGCCATGGATTCGATCAGTGGCAAACTGACGGCCGAAGAGATGAAGGCCTTGGTTGATGATATCTTATCAAAAAAATTAACCGAGGTAACCCCACGTGTGATCCATACTGATATGGATCCGTCCCCTTACAAAATGGGGAAATTGGAGAAGCTGGAGACGAAGTTGGAAGGAACGTCCAACTACTTGAAGTGGTCGCGGCAGGCGCTGCGGACTCTGAAGGGACGTGGCTTGGTTGGCTATGTCACTGGCCAAGCCAAGGCGTCGGTCGATCACTCCACCAAGGAGTTTGCTGTTTGGGAGATTGTCAACAACGTCGTGGCTGGGTGGTTGACGGCCTCTTTAACCAACCAGGTGTCGGGCAATGTCGAGGCAATGGAGGCTGCTGCTGATATATGGCAAACTCTAAAAGATATATACTCCGGCTCCGGCAACCCTATGCAAGTCTTTCAACTGTAAGATGAACTCGATAGGGTGGCCCAAGACGAACGTACCATCTCTGAGTACGCGGCCCTGTTGAAGAAGTACTAGTCTGATCTGGATCATTATGATCCTCTTGGGATGGAAGTTGTCCAGGTTGAACCGGCATTCGCGAAGTACTTTCAGATGTTCCTGGCTTATATTTCTCGGCAGCGTATGATGAAATTCCTGAAGGGACTACATCCTGTATTTGAGCAGAGACGGAATATCCTCCTATCTCAACCCACGCTTCCGACTCTGGAAGAAGCTATAGCTGTTATGACACAGGAAGAAGCTCGACTGAAGTTGATGCCCAACAAGGGCTCCTCCCAGGGGAGCAAGCCGCGGTTGACAAGTCTGCCCTTGCTGCCTTCAATCAACCTCCATCTATGGGTGGTGTTTGCCACAATTGTGGTGACTCTGGACATTACATCCGATTTTGTCCAAAACCCTTGTGCAATCAATCTAATGATCGAGGACGGGGTCGTAGAGGCCGACGTGGTAGTAGAGGAGGCTATGCTGGTAGAAGGGGGGGACACAAAGCAAATCTGGCGGAGAAAGGGGAAGAGAATCAACTGGCTGAAATAACCCCACTTGGGCGGGAGTTCCTTGAGAAGTTACGAGGCACAAAGCTGGGTTCGGCCGACAGTCCTGGGCCGTCTTCGACCTCGGGAGATCACATCACTTGCTTTGCCCAAACCAGCACCGGTGATTCTGCACGTGCTCTTGCATCTATCCATCAGCCGGGATGGATTATGGACTCTGGGGCATCTCGCCATGTCACGGGTTCCGTGGTACGTTTCAGGAGTATACTCACCTACCATTGCCGGAGAGTATTCTGACCGCTGATGGTACATCCAGCCCTGTAATGGGTAAAGGCACTGTCGCATGCACCCCTTCCATCACTCTAACCAATGTCTTATATGCTTTGTCTTTTTCTGTCAATCTTCTATCCATTAGTGCCATTATACTTGATCTTAACTGTACTGTTTCCTTTGACATTCCTACGGTGACTTTTCAGGAGAAGGGGACAGGACGACGACTTGGGACTGGCACATGGCATAAGGGGCTGTGGTATTTAGACAGGACTGGACTGGACAACGTATTGGCATCCTTGGTCGCAGCCGCACCACCAGAAGCTTCCTGTCGCAGTGTTGAAGCCGACTTGCTACTCCACCACCAGCGTGTCGGTCATTCCTCTTTTCAAGTTATTAGTCGAATGTATCCGTCCTTATATCAAAGGGCTGATAAAGAGAAGTTATTTTGTGATGCTTGTGAGTTGGGAAAACATACCAGAAGCTCGTATGTGAGCTCGAGAAATAGGAGTTCAGCTGCTTTTGACATGATACATTCGGACGTATGGGGCCCTTGTCCTACAACCGGAATTAACGGTTTTCGATGGTTCGTCACCTTTATTGACTGTTATACCCGCGTGACATGGGTCTACCTTATAAAGAATAAAAGTGACGTCCTTGAGGCCTTTCGGGACTTTCATCGACGGGTGGAAACACAATATGGCGCTAAAATTAAGTGTTTCCGGTCTGACAATGGGACGGAGTATACTAATAAGCAGGTTGCTGAGTATTTTTCCACTCATGGAATACTACATCAAACTTTATGTGCTTATACTCCAGCACAAAATGGTGTGGCTGAACGAAAGAACAGATACCTACTAGAAGTCGCACGAACGATGATGCTGGCTATGAATGTCCCGAAACACTTATGGGGGCAGGCTATATTGACGGCCTCTTATCTCATCAACAGAATGCCATCTCAAGTATTGGACTGGAAGACACCGTTGGAGATGCTTACTGGGCAACTACATACACTGTTCCACCGAAAGTTTTTGGATGTGTGTGCTTTGTCCAAGATAATAGGCCAGGCGTTGGCAAACTGGATCCTCGGGCAGTTAAATGTGTCTTTGTCGGTTACACGGCAACTCAGAAGGGATATGCCTATTGGAGTCCAGTCGAGCGGAAGATGTTTGTCAGCATGGACGTTACATTCAGAGAACTCGAACCATACTATGGTTCGGATGAAGGTTCAGCATTTGGTGACACACCTAACACAGATGGTGTTCGATGTGAGGGGGAGATAATCAACCCAAATGTCGTCGTCGGATCGGTTCCGTGTCCGGTTGTAAAAAACTGGACGAAAGGGGGAGAGCACAGTGACTCAGATACAGAGAATAAAGAAGACGATACATATGTTACGCAGGGAGAGCAGCAGACAAGGGAAAAGGAGCTCAAGTCTACAGAAGGAGACAACAGAAGTCCAGTACTGTGCCTATGCCGTGCCCTGTGCCTACTGTACCAAGTCCCTCGTCTACTCCTGCTCCAACTCCTGAAGATGTTGCCCCCGCACTGAATCACTCGGATTCTGATGCGAATCTCTCCGACTCGGATGGTATGATCTCTCCACCACCTATTGCTCCCTTAAGGAGATCTTCTCGCATCAGGGTAAGGTTCATGCTCGTTTTGATGATTACGAACATGACATTGCCAACTTCTTGTCTTATTCTAACATTTTTTTGAATTATCGAGCCTTCATTGCATCGTTAGACTCTACTTCGTTGCCCAAGTGTTGGCAGGAAGCAAAGAAAGATCCAAGGTGGAAAGCTGCAATGATAGAAGAACTTGGAGCACTGGAGAAAAATAAGACACGGGAGCTGGTTTCATTACCCAAAGGGAAGAAAGTTGTGGGATACAAATAGGTGTACACAGTGAAAGAGATGCCAGAAGGAAAAGTATAGTGGTACAAGGCGAGGCTGGTTGCAAAAGGATTCACACAGTCATATGGAATAGACTATGATGAGACATTTGCTCCAGTAGCAAAAATGAGCACCGTGAGAACTCTGGTCTCCATTGCAGCGAACTATGGGTAGAAGCTGTACCAGTTGGATGTGAAGAATGCCTTTCTTCATGGGGACCTGCAAGAAGAAGTATACATGGAGCTCCCGCCTGGGTGCTATGCGACGGAATCAAACGGAGGGACGTCGCAAGGAAAGGTGTGTAAACTGAAGAAGTCACTATACGGGCTCAAGCAATCTCCTCGAGCCTGGTTTGACAGATTCAGAAAGGCTGTTACAGGCATGGGATACCGTCAAACAAATACAGATCATACGGTCTTCCTTCAGCATGCAAGAGGCCACATTACTATACTTGCTGTATATGTGGATGATATAGTGATCACAGGTGATGATGAAGTCGAGATCACTAAACTGAAGTCAAAACTGGCAAAGGAGTTTGAAGTGAAGGATTTAGGAGCGATGAGGTACTTTCTAGGTATCGAGGTGTGTGAAGGCGAACAAGGAATTGTTCTCTCATAGAGAAAATACACACTAGATCTGCTGAAGGAGACAAGGATGCTGGGATGCAAAGCAGCGGTCACTCCAATTGACCAGAAGTACAAGTTGGAAGCAGAAGCAGGAGAGCCCGTTGATCGTGAAAGATATCAATGACTTGTAGGGAGATTGATTTATCTGGGACACACTCGCCCTGATATCTCATTTGCGGTGAGTGTAGTGAGTCGCTACATACATGATCCAAGAAAGGGTCATATGGAAGCAGTATTTCAGATCTTGAGGTATCTGAAAGAAACGCCGGGAAATGGACTATGGTTCAAGAAGAATGGACGCATAGAAGTTGAGGGATACTGTGATACAGACTGGGCGAGCTGCATAGACGACAAAAGGTCTACCACGGGATACTGTGTTTTTATAGGAGGAAATCTGGTCTCATGGAGAAGCAAGAAACAGTCTGTGGTAGTACGGTCAACAGATGAAGCAGAATACAGAGCAATGGCTCTGGGAGTGTCAGAATTGCTGTGGGTGAAAGCGTTGCTGACAGAGTTAAAGCTAGACAAGGGAGCACCATTACGTTTTTTGAGCGATAGTCAAGTTGCAATAAGTATAGCTAACAATCCCGTTCAGCACGACAGAACGAAGCACATCGAGATTGATCGATTCTTCATCAAGGAGAAGCTGGAACAAAGGATACTGAAGATTGACCATGTCCGCTCAGAAGAACAAGTTGCAGACTGTCTGACTAAGGGTCTTAGTTCATTAAGTCTGTCGAAGTTATGTAACAAGATGGGGATGATCAATATCTATCGCCCATCTTGAGGGGGAGTGTTGAGAGTCAATAAAGGACTTTTAGTCCCACATCGGGATATGTAGTATGTAGAGGAGCTAGACTCCCTATAAGTAGTGAAGTAGTCCATCAATAAAATTAATCTCAACTATTATTTTCTACACAATCTCAAATTTGTGTCCAAGTTCAAAAAAAGCTATAAACATGTTTATTTTTTTTCCAAAAATCCTAGAGGAACTCATGAGTTATTAATTTTTTGAATCGGCCATGAAAAGTCGTTGGATTACATGAATCTAATACCTTGATATTTTTTTTCTTCTAAGGGACTAAGAGAAAAATAAGTACATTTTCATATCCACAAGTCATGCCAATATTGCAAGTTCTTATTTGAGTTTCTGTAGCCTAACTCTCTTTTTTTCCTTTAGCATTAATCACATTTATAAGTAGACAATTGCCAAGAAAAACTGTAAATGAACAAATTTAATCCACTAATAGAGACATTTTGACCCCTCGTAAGATCTATTGTGTTTTATAAACTTACAATCCCATAATATTAGGAATCCCTTGAGAGAAGAAATATATGCTTTTGTCCCCATTTCTCTATAGAAACTAGCAAGACCTTCATTGTGTCCATCTCTCTTGTAGATGGATCATAGGTAGTTAAAGTAAGCTTATACTAAATGAGGTTAATCTAGATCTCGTAATATTTTCTTCTTTATTATTTGATGATAGGTACTTCATTTTATACTTTCTATTTTTTTTCCAATCTTGAAATATCAGCTTGATAGATGTTTGAATATAGAATAGTTAACTGGACAAAATAACTCTTAATGTCAGTATTTGTTTCAAATGAAAAATACTGAAAAGTACAACCTCTAATCAGGACGTCTGATCCATGACTCTAGATCCACCCAAAAATAATTTACTTCTTGAAGGTTTTCTGCTTGTTATAAAACTATTCTTGATTTCTTTCCATTTTTTTCTGGAAGATGATAAAATGATCACCCAAATCAATCTCACTACACATACCCACATTAGGTGCTACTAACTTCTGCGCACATAACCTTTAGTATGTAAACAGAAAAGTAAAAAAAGTACACTTTGGTATCTCATCTAATGTATGACATCCAGGGACTACTCAAAAGCAGGGTATGATCATCAAAAGTAAATAGTGGATTCATGGTACCAAGGTCAATCATGTATTTTTATAAATAAATCAAGTTAGGCAGTCGATGTCACTCAGCGTATATAAGTAGCTGCTTCGAGAATCTGAAATACCCCATAGTGTGAAGACTCATATCTTAATAGGAAGAATGTCACAGGAAAATACAGTTGTGATTTAAATCATTGCAAACTCTTACTAAAACAGAACAAGATTAGTCTATAGAGAAGCCAATCCATAAGCAAGTCGAGATTTCGTTGGTGTATATAAGACACTCATAGTGAAGAAAAATGTGTGAAGGATTTTTTTTTTTTGAAAATAAAGTGTGAAGGAATTGTAAAAATCTTCCTGATAGCTAAAATTTACAGAGTAGTATGAGAGAAGATCCTAATCACAAGTGAACATTTAGTATATAACAAAGTTCCATAGTAGAAGTATTTAATAAGAAGTACAAGAGTAACTGCATGCATTCAGTTACACGACGTAGAAGACATCATTTTGACCTTCGAGCATCAGAATCAAAGACGGTTCCATGTGTATTAAGATTTAAGAACACTCCTCATGTCATCAAACATGTTCAACTTGTCCAAGACCCAAGTCCTTTCAGATCTCTTGGATTACCTGTTTGTTTCGTAGTGTAAGAATGTATTACAATATTAAGGGCCTGCTTGGATTGGGGGGGGAGGGGGAAGGGAAATCAGCATACTTAAGTGGGGTTAAGTGAGGGAAAAGACAATACATATAACCTTGCTTGGATTGGAGGAAGAGTTAAGTAGGGTGTGTTTAATAACTTTTTCTTGGATTGGATATTTTGAGTGGGAGGATGTACAATAGTTACAAAAATACCCTTAGTACATGTGGCATAAAATTATACAAAACATATGTGATCATCAACATATGCATAAAATATATGTGGTCATCAACTATCTCTCTTCCAATTTTTTGATGCATCTGAACGATTTTTTATGCATTAAATATATGTGGTCATCAACTCAACAGATGCATCAAAAACATAGTCGTCGTTTTTTTCACCTTGCTTCCAGATTGAATCGAATTTATATCATCTCGCTTGTAATGAGTAGAATTCTATCTTATTTCGACCATTATATATGGACAACTTTAGCCCTTGCTTCCAGATTGAATCGGATTTATTGTCAAGTTAGTAAATATATGTACGACTGGTTATCTTATCTCCCTTTGTTCTTTTAACCATATTGCAGGAATGCATTTCTGATTGCTGAATGCGTATGCTTAAACCTTATACCATACAGATTATATGGTTGATTGCTTTGTACAAACCAGAATCATAGAGGCCACACATTATGAATACGAACCAAAATGTTTGTCCCACGTGTTCTTTTAGTTATGTTGCCCATGATTTTTTTCTTATTGCCATTAGCTTGTGCATTAACCTTGTACTATGCAGATCATCAAGGATTTTAAGTAATGACAAGTGGCAAATGAACCACATGTAATAAAATCTCATCATCCTATTTGATACGAATTATTTAAAAGAATCATCTAGTCAATAGTGGAACCAAGTAGGGGCTAGGGTGGGCTCCAGCCCACCCGAAATTCTTTTGTTTCCTTTTTTTCATATTTTTTTTCATATGAGTCAGCCCACACTTAGCCCACTCCAGCCCACCCGAGCTCGGATTTATGGTTCCGCCCTTGCACCTAGTTAAGTAGAATATTCTTTTATGAGTTAATAAGAGTGAAGGATTAGTATTTACTGAATATGTTTCACTTACCTGCACACTGCTATTTGTCTCTCTTACTATCAGTGTTCTAAAATCCGTTGTGCAGGTTTGGTGCACATGAGGGGCGTCTAACGCCTAGGCACCAAACATGAATCATACAGTTTTTTTTCCCCTTCTCTTACTCCCTTATAATAGCTTATATAGTTTTTTTTTTTACTAATTTGTATTCTATTTACTATTTCTCTTTTCCTTAAATGTCTCTTGTTATCTATTACATGGTTCAAACACTTCTGCAAGACTGCAAAAATAAAAACATTGGATGAAACTATCAGTTTTTTTATGAACAATAAGACAACTTCATTGTTTTTTTCACTTTGTATGAACAATAAACAAACTACAAGAAAAACATTTTTTTATGACGGGTAAAAATCGTCATAAATAACATTTTTTAACATTTTTTTGTAAGCCCACAACCGTCATGAAAACCAGTGTTATAAATGTTTACTAAAACCGTTATAAATTATATCGTCTTATATGACACTTAATTCTTAAAAACGTTATAAATAATACAATTATATATAACACTAAATTTCCAAGCGATATAAATATTTGTCATTATATATAACATATATATTTAGAAGCGTTATAAATAGGATATATACATAACGCTTTTTAACTTGTTCTAGTATTCACATATATATATCACCTGACAAAACTTGTAACTCAATGCGTTATAAAAAACAATGATCAATACTAACTTCCAAAACACGAGACAACATAAATTATGAAATTTAACTAACATTTGAAACATTCCATTCAAAATATCTCATTCCAAATATCACATCTTAATTACATTTCAAAATATATCCAAATATATGTATGTACATCTTTTGATGTTTCCTTTTTCAGGCACCAGGCCTCAAAACATTCCTTTTGCTTTATCAACACAAATTATTGACATCCCTTCAAAATTGTCAACACGTAGGTCAAAAGGACAAACTACATTTCTTAACATACATTACATATATGGCATCCATCCATATCTGCACCACCAGTTTTTTGTGAATCCACGGTGCACCTAGGAAGCAGATCAAGGGCATCATTAAAACTTGGCTTAATAACTGATTAAAGCTTGTGAGACGCATGCAAGAGTATATAGGGATGAAAGGCCTGCAAGAGTATAGGAACAGATATTAACTATCACCCAACATAAAATTGGACAACATTAGAATTAAACTACCAAATATGGTGCAACAGCATTTCATGTATTTGAAATAACTTGCACATATTATAAAGCTGACAAATCATGAGATTTATGACAAAGGAATTTATTTCATGCTTTATGTAGGGATACAGATGAGAAGTTCATGGAAAATTGTTTACATTTATCTCCTCCCTCTATTCCGTCATAAACAACCGAGGAAGAATTTGCCTTAATGCAAATGAAGAAAACACTATACCAACTTCATATAACATTACCATTTCATTGCATAATATAAAAAGAATATAGGATTCCCTATGGATACAATATCTGCTTTTGGGACATGCCGAAAGTCCAAGAGTCACCAACTTAGTTTTACAGTGTCTAAATCTTCTGGTCCTTCGGCTGCATTTCTACAAAATTATGACACACAATTCATAGGTCTACAATATCTATCTGCCGAAAGAGAAAGATTTCGAATAAAAGGTGCACACGTAGGTTATTGTTCATCTGCAATGTGGATTATGCTAACAGAAAATAACTCTATCATGTAGGGGTGAGCAAATACCGACCGCTACCGAAAAACCGACCGAATACCGATTAAAAATATTCCGAAAAATCGAACCGAAATTATGTACCGATACCGAATTACCGAACCGATTAAAATATGGTATAATGGTAGCGGTAACGGTTTGAGTGTAATACCATATCGAAAATATCGAACCGAACCTAACCGATTATATATATATATATATATATATATATATATATATATATATATATATATATATATATATATATATATATACCATATCGAAAAAATATATATATATATATACACACACACACATTTTTTTTTCCTTATAATGTTGTTCGTGATTAATTTTATGTTACTCTTTTTCATTTTTAACTTTGTTATATATATATATATATATATATATATATATATATATATATATTTATATATATATATATATATATATATATATATATATATATATATATAAAATTCTTAGAATGTTGTTCGTGGTTAATTTAATGTTACTCTTTTTCATTTTTATCTTTGTTTTAGTTGAGAGTTAGTTTGTTAGAACTAGGAATGGATTTTGGTGGACTTGAAGTTATGTTAAGAACGCTAAGAATTGAATTTTTAATCTTTTGAGCTTATATTTTTGTGTTTTCATATAATTTTGAAGTGAATTTTGATGTACTTAACTTATACTAAGGATTAAACTTAGTGATCATGTTTGATCTTTTAAGCTCTTTTTTAGGTGTTTGCAACTTGTTACATATTATTCTAATAAATTTGATTAATTGCTTGCTTGGTAGAGGCTTAGCTTTGAAATTTAATGCTTCCAAAAAAAGTAAAAAAATATTTTTCTAGGTTACGAGGTTCATATTAAGTGTGTTGATTGATCAAATTTTAAATGATAAAATACCGATACCGAACAAAAACCGACCGAATACCGATTTAACCGAAACCAAAAAAACCGATTCTAAATGGTATGATATTGGTATTGATTTTTTAAATACCGATTTAAAAAATACCGAAAAATCCAACCAAATACCGACTGATTATACCAATGCTCATCCCTACTATCATGTAGCTTTCGATATCAGTGTTGCTAATCTTAATAAGATATGTTCTGACATGTTCAGGCAATATGCTGCAAGTGACAACATATAATGGAGTTTCTACAAATGTACTTACCTTCGTATTTGCATTGAGATTAAAGTTCTCTCTGTCTGACCAGCTTTGGTTTCCTTCAAAGAGGGCGGGAGTCTGAGGATCATTCTCATCAACTAAATTATATGATAGACTTTTAGGTATAACATCAGGAGTTCTTTTTGGAATGATCACAACATCTAGATCATCTGCTAGAGGAATCAGACAGCCTGCAACCTAACAAAAGTCAACTCTATTTTAAATTAAAGCTTGATTAGCAAAAAAAAAAAAAAGTTAGATTGGAAGCTTAGGATGCTGTGGTTTTGGTGTCAGCCCCATTGTATCTAATATGACGAGCACTTTTCTATCTTTCTTGCAAAGAGCTTGTTAGTTTTACAAGCAATCGCTGACAATCATCAGAACTAAAATGTCATGAAAACGAATATATGTAGAATCTTGAAGATCATGAAGCAGACAATCCCAACTAGAACAGAACAAAAGGCTCCTAAATCCTAATAAATCTTAACAAGTTCACCTTACTGGAAGCAAATTCATAATAATACTAAAAGAACCTTACTTGCCATGTAATCTTGCAGCGTTAAAATGAAGATGGTCTACTCTGTGCTCCTGAAACAGAAAGAGCAGCACCAGAAAAGCTATTAGGAAGACGATATCAATAAATGGTGAAGACGTCGAAGTCATTTCCTTCTTGTACTATTGAATGATAAATTTTCAACATGAAAGTCGTCTCCATTTATGTATACTAAGATAGTAAGCAAAAAAGAATTAGTATACGTGATGAAAATAGTCAAAATGAATATGGTCTCAAGTAAGAATATTAGAATATGTCAATAATAGTGAAGAATCTAAACTACTTACTACATTCAAGTTATTTTACTACAAAACAACTTGTATCATTGCTTTTCTCATAATATGGACGAAACCGGCATTCATACAACTAAAGCACATACATGTTTGGTCACCTTGACAGAAGATACATCTCAGCCTCTCTTATGTATTAGTCCAAAAACATGTATGCACACTAAGTTTCTCTATTTGAGACAGGACAAAAGCTTCATTACTAGGTACTTATTTCCATCCCTAGTCAAAGACTCATTTTTTAATCTACAGCTAAAAATTGTTGTCCTACCAAAGTAATGAATAGAAAAACAAGGATAAATAACATGGTCTTCTCAAAGTAGATAACTATCATGTAAATTTTGCTATGCTCCCCAAGTCCATGAAATCTATATTTGAAGACCTGGCATGAGGAAAAAAGGAAGGGAAACTGCTTCAAAAATCCTAGATTACACAGTTGAAGTAAATCTGAAACAAATAATAGCTATCATTTATGATATACCACTGAACACGATTTAACTATGATTTCTAAAATAATTCCATACTCTTACTGTTAAGATAATCTCAAAATAACATATAAAATATGATTTTTAGTAGTGTGCAATGACACGTATATGAACAGTCAAGTGCTTCAACTGTCAACCCCTGATACCTATAATGCCTAGAATTAAACAAACTGCAGATGACATAATTATCAGGTAAACAAGAAATTGACCGATCCTTCACACTGAATAAACCAGGACTCAAGGCTCACTTTTTCTAGCATACCAAAAGTGAAGTAGCAAGAGAAAATAAAAACAATAGCAATACTCATTACATAACTAGTAACTCTAGCTTCTCAATGCCACCAAAATACTAAGTCCAGGAATGATATGTGTCACATTGACCATGTTCTCTCCTTGTCCCATAGAGAACCTCATCTTCTACAACATCATGATCAGCAGGAGTTCTGGCATATTTTAGAGTTAGCTATCCCCGCATAGACACGAATATAACACGACATTATAACACGAAAACACAAACTGTATTGATTTTGGTCTCCCAATGTATTTTCTAGTGTCGCTTTGTTATGCATACTAATTCTATATTTTAAAGTAATTTGGATATATTCTTGTGCTTGCTCTACTAATCAGCACTAGCAACCTTGCTCTAAACTATCTAAAATAGCCCGATAAGAATACTTCTTGTTCCTGATCAATGCCAGTAACACACATGCATGGTTTGGAGGCATGCCAGTTACCAACCTAATGGCAACTGTGTTCATGAGCTTTGTATTTGTGCAGTGCATGATGATCAACAATTTAGGGTGTTACAAGACTAAGGTTTATCATCAATTTGCCAAGCTCATTGAGTTGTAGGATGGTCCTGTCAAATGCAGCAAAATCAAACTCCACATACATGCTACACAGAAAAAATTTAGTATAGTATTAATTTGGATACAAGGGATTTTCCATTTTACTAGTTTTATTCTTGCTTTGCATCTCCAGTCAGAAAGGATCACAAATTAATATGCATGAACTAATGCTTAATATCTCTTCATCTAACTCCAATAACACTCAATTGAATAAAATCCAATCATATATACTCGATAGTAAGTACGCACCAAGGAATTGTTGGGTTTTTGTTTTTTCCTTTAGAAAGGTTTAGTCCCACATCGAAAAAAACAAATGGTTTGTATCTCTATATATTATCTTTGCTATTATTGGAGATGCACATGTGGTGTGGAGGTGCACATGGGTTTGCCATGTGGGATTATTTTTCTAAGGGGAAAAAGGCTAAAATCAACAATTAAAGCATTCATGCTTTTTGCTCTTGGGAAATTTATTTCCATAGGAGCTAAGCCCCGTTGGGGCTTAGCGACTCGGACTCGGACTCGGGCTCGGACTCGGGCTCATGAGACGTAATGTGGCGTAATGTGGCATTTTGTTGGCGCACTTTGCACTTAGCACGTCAGCACCATCGTTGCGCGACCACGTTGCGCGGCCCATTACGCGAGCCCAGTTACGCAGGCCCAGTTACGCAGCCCAGTACGCACAGTGTGCGCAGTGTGCGCAGCGTGCGTAGAGTGCGCAGTGTGCGTAGAGTGCGTAGTGTGCGTAGGGTGCGTAAAAGGGGCTGTATGCGTAAAGTGTAAATTACGCTGGTGGCACAACTTCCAGCAGAACGTGTCCTTGCATGTTCTGAGCGGTTGCTCCATGTTCGGAATGGTTACTACCACGTCCCTAACATTGTGCTAACCGGGCAGTTGTTGCAGGGGCTTATATAAGGCCTCCTTCTCCTCTCTCACATAGAATAGAACAGAACAGAAAGAGAAACCACCAGAAAGTTTACGAAGTGTTCTTTAGCACAGGTAAACAGAGATTTTCAGACGTGTTCTTTAACACAGTTCTGATCTGCAGCCTTCGAGAGAGAGAGGAAAGGCGTCGTACCAGCGTTGCTTTTTGCACGGGAGATCGTGTCCATCCGAGGAGTCAGAAGAGCAGTAGTGTTCCAAGTTCTCCGACGAACTTGCTGGTTCCTGGAAGCTGTTCGTGTAGGGCGAATAAAGCTTTGAGCAACGGTGATCATTCACCCCAGCAGGCGTTCTTCCATCTTTCGCCAGTCACCTTCTTCGTTGCTGCCAGTAACTCTAATTGTATCTTTTTTTTAGAAGTACTACGATCTGATTGCTGTGATTACGAAATCTTTTTAGATTCTCGTAATATTATAACGATATCTTTTTAGATCTTCGTTATCCTTGCGCAACCTTCCTAGAAGTGTCGCGTTGGACCATTGTTTTTACAATTGTTTCATATTCTCTATTTTCCATCGAAAAATTGTGCCCCGACATAACAATCTCAAAGCTTTATTGCTACGATGGAAAATATTAATGCTTCACTCCTAAACACTGACTTCCGTAAGTTAGAGAAGTTTGATGGAGAGCATTATCAAGTCTGGAAGAGGAAGGTTTATCTCACTCTTCAACTCAGAGACGTGGATCACGTGCTTCTTGAAGAGGAACCTACCGTTCCCGCACTACCAAAATAAGTCAAATCAGCGACGTATTTAGCGACTCCGTGAAATTTCGTCGCTAATGTTTGGGGTTTTAGCAACGTTAATATAAGACGTCACTGTTTGTCGCCAACAGTGACTAATAGCGACGTCTAGCGTCTACATTTTGTTAAATGGGGTAGTGCGTCGCAAGTTCGTCGGTACTCGTCGCTGATATAGTGACGTTTTGCGACGCATTTTAAGTTGCGTCGCCATTTATTATTTATCAGCGATGTTTAGCGACGTCCTATGCGGACGTCGCTAAACGTTTCATATAGCCAGCGAGGGTTTCCTTTTCGATCATTTCACAATTTTTTCCCCCCAATTTTGGGTGCGCTCCTCCTCCGCGACGCTCCTCCGGCGATTTCCCTCCTCCTCCGCGGCGCTCCTCCGGCGATCTTCCTCCTCCGGCCTCCTCCTTCTCCTCCTCCTCCTTCCTCAGGTAGCTCCTCTTTCTCCTCCTTCTCCTCCTCCTCCTTCCTCTGGTAGCTCCTTCCCAGTTTCTCCTCGTCTTCTAGCTCTCTCTCTCGCTTCTAGTTCGTGTCCACGAGAGCGTGGACTCGCTACGGGGGACACGAGACTGACAGTGGACTCGCTGCGGGGGACACGAGAGCGTGGACTCGCTTCTAGTTCGTATGACACCTATTTTGTTGGTTTGGACACGTCGTGTCCCACTGTGTGGACACGAGATTCACAGTGTGACACCTATATACTGAAAAATCTCATTTTTTTGGGCATATCAACTGTCAATTTGATGTTTTGCTTGGATTCGAATTCTAATTTAGGGTTCGAGCCCTATTTACTGATACTGGGAGTTTTTTGGGCATTTTTAGGGTTTTGAAATGATGAATAAATTGATTAATAATTATTATCGAGCCCTATAAAATTTCAGCTATGTCACGAAGGATGGATATACTAATCCTGTGAATGAGTTTTCTCCTAAGTATTTTCGACAGTTGAGTATGATTTAGCTTACTGACATTACTGAAATATGGGATAATTAGACTTTCTGTTCAGTACCCTTTGACCGAATTAAGTTGACCTGAATACCATATTTTAAATCCTAAATCTACGGCACGACATCGTGATCAGGACATAGTCCCTGCAGCCATTCGACTGGCGAGGCAGAAAATATGTAGCCGTAGATAAAGTTGACTGTCCTCCAACCCTCATCCCTCGGCAATGATGATACGACTACCTATCACTATATCTTATATATAGTAGTAGATGACGTCTTAGTATTACATTATATGAGTTCATCTTGATTCTGTTACATTCTTCAGATACTACATACGATAAGAACATATACTACACCATATGTACAGAACATAGATGATTCACACTAATGTATGCTAGAATGAATTTTAGGGTTGTGTTCTGAGCCATCCGTTCTGCTACTTGGCAAAAAATCGAATTTATTGTACTTTATCTGCTTTTGAAAATGTACTCAAATTATATGATGGTTCCTTTAGTTAGCTTGCTTATGTTACAATTATATTAGCTTGCTTACCAGATGGCACCCATGACCCGAGGAGCGGCACGTCGTTTGAGGGAAATAGTGAATGCTGAGGTGGCTCATCCTACAGTTAAGGAGGAAGTGGCACCGGGAGTTCTATTCATCCAGCACCGGTAGCTAGTGAGACCGAGAGGACTCTTCATGCAATCCTTGCAAGGGACGACAGCTCTCTTCGCGCCAAAAATCTCGCTTTTTCGAGGTGGTTGCGTGAACGTATCACTGAGTGTTTGCGTGAGCAGCGTGGTTCTCATTAGCTATTAGTACTTATTTGTATTGGACTATTTGTATTGGGTTGTTTTTGTATTAGACTATTTGTATTGGACTACATATATGAATTAGTACTATATCAATCTCTGGATTGTATTGGTACTACGACTCTCATCCCTAGGCAATAATGATACGACAACCAACCAGAGAGGATACTCTGAGAGATCCATCTGAGTAGGACGTATACTTTGAGAGATCACCTTTACAAGTATGATATCAGTAGTGGGATTGAGTGTGTACGTCCTACTCAGATGGGTCTCTCACTATTACTATTTTTTTCTGACAGCATGGTGGATGTGCTCCGTCAACAGATTCTTGCTCCGAGCCAAAACTTTGCCCCGGAGCTCAAGTGGACATCCTTGGTGTAGAGCTCGAGTGAGAGGTTCCTGACAGCATGGTGGTCTTCTTTGTCAAAGTATCCGTGCTCGTCCCACAACCAATGTGTGATGAGCACGGATACTTTGACAAAGGAGACCACCATGCTGTCAGGAACCTCTCACTCGAGCTCTACACCAAGGATGTCTACTTGAGCTCCGGGACAAAGTTTTGGCTCGGAGCAAGAATCTGTTGACGGAGCACATCCACCATGCTGTCAGAAAAAATAGTAACGGTGAGAGACCCATCTGAGTAGGACGTACACACTCAATCCCACTGCTGATATCATTCTTGTAAAGGTGATCTCTCAGAGTATACGTCCTACTCAGATGGATCTGCAGAGTATCCTCTCAGGTTGGGTTGTGTTCTGAGCCATCCGTTCTTACACTTAAAATATATATTAATTAGAACTGTGTTTTGTATTTTCGGGGAAACCAGGAATTTGATTTTGTGTTTTGGCTCCAGCTCCATTTGTATTAATCTACGGTACGACATGGTCCCTGCAGCCATTCGACTAGCGAGGCAGAAACTATGTAGCCGTAGATAAAGTTGACTGTCCTCCGACCCTCATCCCTCGGCAATGATGATACGACAACCTATCACTATATCTTATATATATAGTAGTAGATGATGTCTTAGTATTACATTATGTGAGTTCATCTTGATTCTGTTACATTCTTCAGATACTACATACGATAAGAACATATACTACACCATATGTACAGAACATAGATTATTCACACTAATGTATGCTAGAATAAATTTTAGGTTGTGTTCTGAGCCATCCTTCATCTGCCCCCTTCCCTGAGCCATCCTTCATCTCTCATTTCCCTCCGGGTCCACTCTACTTCCAATCTCTTCCTCTTTATACACGGATCTACAGAATCAATGCCATCCGAGGAAGGCAAAACTGAATCAGCATTGTCTTCCGGATCGTCCTCATCAAGGCATAACGGGCTGCTCAGCGTGCCCAGCTTTTTCAACTTCTCGCTGGCTGCAGAGTCGAAATAGGAATGGGTCCTCTTTGCCGGCCCGGACCTCTGACTCGCACTCGTCGCCTCGCTACCGGTTTTCTCTCCTCCTCTGACGCGGGTCATAAGAAAAGAAATTTCGTACCTCTTCTTCACATAAACATCATTGCCGCCTTGTACTCGAGACTCCTCGTCTGTGACGCTATCCAACTCCTCGGAATTGGATAGCGTCACAGACGAGGAGTCTCGAGTACAAGGCGGCAATGATGTTTATGTGAAGAAGAGGTACGAAATTTCTTTTCTTATGACCCGCGTCAGAGGAGGAGAGGAAACCGGTAGCGAGGCGACGAGTGCGAGTCAGAGCTCCGGGCCGGCAAAGAGGACCCATTCCCATTTCGACTCTGCAGCGAGCGAAAAGTTGAAAAAGCTGGGCACACTGAGCATCCCGTTATGCCTTGATGAGGACGATCCGGAAGACAATGCTGATTCAGTTTTGCCTTCCTTTGATGATATTGATTCTGTAGAGCCGGAGGAAGTGGCTCCTCCTCAGCAATGATGATACGACAACCTATCACTATATCTTATATAGTAGTAGATGACGTTTTAGTATTATATCATGTGAGTTCATCTTGATTCTATTACATTCTTCAGATACTACATTCGATAAGAACATATACTACACCATATGTACAGAACATAGATGATTCATACTAATGTATGCTAGAATAAATTTTGGGTTGTGTTCTGAGCCATCCGTTCTGATCAAGCATGATCTTCCTTCTCCTCTCCTCCACCATGGCTCTGAACCCATCTGCTCCTCCCTACTTCCCTTCTTCTTATTTGACTCTCTCAGCCGCATATGATATCCAGCTCAAGTGTAGAGTCGGGGGAGAAGAAGTGGACAGGAAGAAGAGGGAGAAGCAGCACAGCCGGCGGTATGACCCAGAGGAAGTACAGATGTTTTCTTCAAATCCGTAGGAGAACTATATATATCTTTTAACAATATGTCATCTTGTCAAAGACCCTTAATGTGACAACCATGTTACTGCGGTATCGGAAGACTAACATGTCATAATTTTCTAAGCCGTGTGTTTTGACATAATCCTCCTAACTCTTTCCTCCTATGTAGTAATCTTGCATTATTACATAGAACTGAAATCCGGTTGGAGGATTATGTCAAAACACACGGCTTACAAAATTATGACATGTTAGTCATCCGACACCGCGGTAACATGGATATCACATTAAGGGTCTTTGACAAGGTGATATGTTGTGAAAAGATATATCCTTATAGTTCTCCTACGTATGTTGAAGAAAACCTCTGTACTTCCTCTGGGTCATGCCGCCGGCTGTGCTGCTTCTCCCTCCTCTTCCTGTCCACTTCTTCTCCCCCGACTCTACACTTGAGCTGGATATCATATGTGGCTGAGAGAGTCAAATAAGAAGAAGGAAAGTAGGGAGGAGCAGATGGGTTCAGAGCCATGGTGGAGGAGAGGAGAAGGAAGATGCTTGATCAGAACTTGAGGTGGAAAGTTGTGACGTTGATAGCGCGAGAGAGGGAGAGGGTGGAAAAGTTCTTCTCCCCCGACTCTACACTTCAGGTGGATATCATATTTTGGTTTCTATATTTTGGCTCCAGCTCCATTTACATTAATCTACGGTACGACATCGTGATCAGGACATGGTCTCTGCAGCCATTCGACTGGCGAGGCAGAAAATATATAGCCGTAGATAAAGTTGACTGTCCTCCGACCCTCATCTCTCGGCAATGATGATACGACAACCTATCACTATATCTTATATATATAGTAGTAGATGATGTCTTAGTATTACATTATGTGAGTTCATCTTGATTCTGTTACATTCTTCAGATACTACATACGATAAGAACATATACTACACCATATGTACAGAACATAGATGATTCACACTAATGTATGCTAGAATGAATTTTAGGTTGTGTTCTGAGCCATTCGTTCCCATACTTGACAATTAAGTTGTGGACCATTATGTTTGACATTGTTGTTACAAATTTTCATATATCTGTGTTGATTGATGAGATTGTGTTTCAAACGTGTTCGTGATTGTGTGTATCTGTGTTGTTTGATACTGTGTTCGTGATACACACCGTTGTTGCTATAATAAATGGTGTGGGGGATGCTGCAAATGCTGCAGGGAATGCTGTAAATGCTATTTTTTTTAATATTAGCGACGTTCAGCGACGATTACCGACGTTCCGCGACTAAAAAAACGTCGCTATCAACGTCGCTAACTGTGAGGAATATCGTCGCTGATCGTCACTAAACGTCGGTACTGTAGCGACGTAGAAAAGTCGCAGAACGTCGCCATATGGCTCTCAAGCCAGGTCAGCATCGATGCATGTCAAGTCGCTCAACGTCGCTAGATTACGTCGGTAAATTATGACGTTTTATGTCGCTGGCAGTCGCTAAATTAGCGACGTGGACACGTCGCTAAAGCTCGTCGTAATAGCGATGTATGGCGACATTTTCTTGTTTAGCGACTAGGTTAATCCCGATTACTTGAAAATGTCGCTAAATACGTCGCTAATAGAAATTAGCGACGTATTTTCCCTTTTTTGCGACGTCTTTACGCGTCGCTAAATTGACAGATTTTAGTAGTGCAGATACTGGGTCTGCTGCCGCAATCTCTGCGACTACTAAACTTCAGGCCAAGTGGAGAAGGGAGAATAGCATTTGCAGGTTGCTTATCCTGAATGCTATGGAGGATTCCCTAGCAGAATCCTATTCTAAGAAGAATATCGCTAGAGACATATGGGAGTCTCTAGAAAAACTCTATGAAGAAGACAAGAACCGCAGTAAAATATTTGTGGTTGAAAAATATCACAAGTGGTTCTTTGAGGACGAAAAGTCTATGCTGCCGCAGGTAAAGGAGTTCCTGAAACTGCGACAGAAGCTGGAAGACGAGGCGATGCCCCTCCCCGACAAGTTTGTTGTTGGAGGGATTGTCTCAAAGCTCCCCGCTGGGTGGAGCAAGTTCTATGCAAACATGCATAGGAAGAAGTTGGAGATCACCCTTGAAGATCTCCTACAGGAAATCTATGTTGAGGACCAGATGCGGGCTCAACTGAAGGTGGACACACTGTCCAAGCAATTGGCTAACGCCAATCTGGTTCAGACCAAGAAACCAAAGGGAAAGCATGCGGCTTTCCACAGCAAGAAGAAGAACCCTGACAATCTAAAAGTCAAGGGAACTTCTATCAAGAAAAAGAAGCCAAAGTCAGAAATGCCTTGCTTCAAGTGTGGCAAGAAGGGCCACTTTAAGAATGAGTGTAAAGCAAAGACCAAGCAATCAGAGCAAGGAGAGCCTAGTATGGTATCTATGGTCACTGACGTAGTTGCTATGATTGCACAGGTTAATACAGTAAGGACTGACTCTGACTGGTCGGTAGACACTGGAGCCTCCTGCCATGTCTGCTCTAGTAAGGAGTGGTTCACCACCTATACACCTACTTCTGAAGTAGTTATGATGGCGAACCAAGCACAAGCTGAAGTGCTCGGGATCGGGATGGTGGTATTGAAGCCGACTTCGGGGAAGTCTCTGACGCTTCAAGGCGTAAAGCACGTACCTGCTATCACCAAGAACCTGGTCTCGGGAGGCCTACTCTGCAATACAGGCCTCAGGATGGACATCAATGCTGGCCAGATGGTGATGTCTATCAAGGAAACATATTTCGGGAAAGCTTTTTATACCGAAGGAATGTTCAAAATTCAGCTTATAAATCAGTCCAATATAATTAATGTAATTAATAAAGTCACTCATTCTGCTTATACTCTTGAGTTGTGGCATAATAGGCTAGGACATGTTCATTGTAAACGAATAAACAGAATGTCTAGTCTAGGACTTATCTCCAAATGTGGGGGTAAGGTAGAGAAATGTGAAGTTTGTGCTCAAACGAAGATCACAAGGAAACCCTTTCCTCGGGTTAATCGAAGTACAGATCTTCTGGAGTTGGTTCACTCCGATATCTGTGACTTCAAACAGTTCTCTACAAAGGCCGGGATGAAGTATTTCATAACCTTCATCGATGACTTCTCAAAGTATGCGTTCGTCTACTTGCTGAAGGCTAAAGACGAAGCATTCGAGAAGTTCAAGGAGTTCAGAGCCGAAGCTGAGCGGCAGACTGGACAACAACTCAAAAGGATAAGAAGTGATCGAGGTGGGGAGTACAGCTCTCATAAATTCGCATCGTTCTGTAAGGAACATGGAATTGTCAATGAGACTACGGCTCCGTACTCTCCTCAATCAAACGGAGTAGCTGAGAGGAAGAACAGGACGTTGATAGAAATGATAAATTCAATGTTGTTGACTGCTGGCCTTCCTAAGTGCTACTGGGGAGAAGCTGCATTGACGGCCACTTTTATTCTAAATAGAGTGCCTCATGCAACTTCAGACGTTACTTCTCATGAACTCTGGTTCAAGGTCAGACCTAACTTGAATGTCATTCGAGTGTAGGGGTGTCTGGCGTATGTCAAGCTTCCAGATCTAAAGATTTAGAAGCTTGGGATAAGGACTACAAAGACGATCTTCTTGGGGTATGCCGAGAAGAGTGATGCTCGGAGATTTTTTGATATTGAGTCAAATCATATCATTGAATCTCGCGATGCAGAATATTTTGAAGACAAGTTTGCAAGGCACAAGAATATTGTTCTTCCGGATGTTCCAGAGAATAATGAGGGTGCACAAGAAACTGAAGTCTTCAATGAAGATGTGGTCCAAGAAGATGTTCTTGTTGAAACAACGGTTGAACCAGAACAAGCTGAGCCGTCAGCTAAGCGTGTGAGAAGGCCGAAGGACTTCGGAAGTGACTTTGTCACCTATCATGTGGAAGCAGATCCGCTTACCTATGATGAGGCGATGAAGACCAGAGATGCGGTTTTTTGGAAGGAGGCGATTGACAATGAGATTGATTCCATCACCTCAAATAACACTTGGGTGTTGGTTGATCTTCCTGAAGGAGCGAAATCCATCGGATGCAAATGGATCTTCAAGAAGAAGATGAAAGCAGATGGAACTATTGACAAGTTCAAGGCTAGGTTGGTAGCCAAGGGTTTTTCTCAGAAGCAGGGGATTGACTATTTTGACACGTATGCTCCAGTAGCCCGGATGACCACCATCAGAATGTTGATTGCTCTCGCAATAATACATAAGATGGTGATACATCAGATGGATGTGAATACGGCTTTCCTAAATGACGAGCTGACCGAAGAGATTTACATGCAACAGCCAGAGGAATTTGTCATCAGGGGTCTTGAAGACAAAGTCTACAAGTTGGTGAAATTTTTGTACGGTCTTAAACAGGCTCCCAAGATGTGGCATGAGAAATTTGACAAAGTTATAAGGTCAAATGGTTACATGGTCAGCGATACGGACAAGTGTGTTTACACGAAGTTCGCTGATGGAAGAGGTGTGATCGTTTGTCTGTACGTGGACGACATGCTTATCCTAGGTACGGATATTAGCTGTGTCACGGAGACAAAGAAATTCATCTCAAGCAAGTTCAAAATGAAGGACTTGGGGGAAGCTGATGTGATCTTAGAGATCAAGATCATCCGGACAGACACTGGACTAGCGCTGTCACAGTCTCATTATATTGAGAAAATGATCACTCGTTATGGGTATCGGGATCTTCCAGGGATCGATACGCCGTACAGGTGTGATCTGAAGCTGAAGCCTAATTCAGGGGAAAGCATCAGGCAGCTGGAGTATACAAGCGTAATGGGAAGTTTGATGTATGCTACTACTGCCACAAGGCTTGACATAGCTTTCGTCGTGGGAATGCTGAGTCGTTTCACGAGCAACCCAGGTGCTGAACACTGGAAAGCTGTGAAACGGGTTATGAGATATCTCAAGAAGACTCAGACATATGCACTGACTAGAGCGGAGATCCGTCGGTAGTGGAAGACTTCAATGATGCCAGTTGGTGCTCAGAGGTGGAGAGCGAGAGGTCCACAGGTGGATACATTTTCACAATGGGTGGAGCTGCTATATCGTGGAAGTCGAAGAAGCAGACTATGCTCTCGCGGTCATCCATGGAATCTGAGTTCTTTGCACTAGATACCGCAGCCGAGGAAGCAGAATGGCTTCGGAAGCTCATGTATGATCTTCTATTGGTTGGGGCACAAATACCGGCGATACCGATATACTGCGACAACCAGGCGACTGCGGCGGTGGCATCAAATGACCTCTTCAACGGGAAGAAGAGGACTGTGCGGTTGAAGTACAGGACAGTACACGATCTTATCAAGAGGGGTGTTATTGCAGTGATTGATGTTCGGAGTCAGGAGAACCTGGTGGATCCGTTCACCAAGAGCCTCAAGCGCCAGCTGGTCAATGACACAGCTTGTAAAATAGGCTTGAAGGCATTCTGATATTGGATTATTGTATTCCTACCATAAAGTTTTATGCTAATAGTTCAAAGATTTATCTACTAGGCATCTAGCTTTTGGTTCAAGGGAGGACCACTAATCGGAAGAATATCAGGAACGGTGGGTACATGTTCTATTGGGCATGGAGAGGTTACGGACCTATAACCACTGTTGTCTACTATTGTTTTCTGCGGAAAACGGTTCCTGTAGGAAGGTTGGCTTAATTGCCTTAATGAGTTCTCAGGCAGAGTGAATGCCTGGAGTGCTTTATAGGAAGCACGGTAGAGCAGCACTACAAGGAGTGAAACTCCATGCTACAGTGGGGTGACTCCACAATGAGGTTCCTATATGTGGGGTGCTGCCCAGGAATAGGATAAAGCCTCGGCTTTGCAGGCCAAGTCACAGCGGCGTAGCACCGCAAATAGGCAGTTAGCCTAATGTTGTATGTTAAATATAAAGAGGGGTGTAGTCAGCACTACAAAGAGGAGGAGTTCCTCATGTTACAGTGGCACGACACCACCATGAGGTACCCGGTTAGGGATAAAGCCTCGGCCTTGCAAGCCATGTCGTTGTGGCATAACACCGCAAGGGAGCCTAAGGCTTCATGCTGGGTAGTTTGGCACTACAAAGAGGCGGTTGCCTTATGCTACTGTAGTATGACACAACGATGAGGTTCCCGGTACGGGGTAATGCCTCGACTTTAAGTCATGTCATAGCGACGTAGCACCGCAAGGGAAGCACAAAGCGCTTCATGCCATGTCTCTTTATAATGAACTCACCTATAGTGTATGACAGAGATATCAGGCCGTCTCTTGAGGGTAAACTTGTAGACACCCAAAATTATACACTGAAACCAGGCTGGCACAGGGCCTTTAATGTGTAGCCAGAAGCACATGTAACTACATTATGTGAGTGGAAAAAATTTCAGCTATGATGCAGAATTCAAGGCTTAGTCCATTCTTGTATTATAGTTTGATTTTTGACCCGTGCAGGAAGATTCAAGTCGTAAGCGACATCTCTCCTAATGCATGATGGACAGTTACTGTGGGGAACACTTATATCCATATATAGAGATATGTGGGGGATTGTTGGGTTTTTGGTTTTTCCTTTAGAAAGGTTTAGTCCCACATCGGAAAAAACAAATGGTTTGTATCTCTATATATTAGCTTTGCTATTATTGGAGATGCACATGTTGTGTGGAGGTGCACATGGGTTTGCCATGTGGGATTATTTTTCTAATAGAAAAAAAGGCTAAAATCAACAATTAAAGCATTCATGCTTTTTGCTCTTGGGAAATTCATTTCCATAGGAGCTAAGCCCCGTTGGGGCTTAGCGACTCGGACTCGGACTCGGACTCGGACTCGGACTCGGGCTCGGACTCGGGCTCAAGGGCTCATGAGGCATAATGTGGCATTTTAATGGCACACTTTACACTTAGCACGTCAGCACCGTCGCTAGGCGTATAGTGCGCTTAAGTTGCGCTCGTTGCGCGAGCCACATGCGCGACCACGTTGTGCGGTCCGTTACGCGAGCCCAGTTACGCTGGCCCAGTTACGCAGCCCAGTACGCAGCCCAGTACGCGCAGTGTGCGCAGCGTACGCAGCGTGCGTAGAGTGCGCAGTGTGCGCAGCGTACGCAGTGTGCGTAGAGTGCGTAGTATGCATAGGGTGCGTAAAAGGGGCTGTATGCGTAAAGTGTAAATTATGTTGGTGGCACAACTTCCTGCAGAACGTGTCCTTGCATGTTCTGAGCGGTTGCTCCATGTTCGGGGTGGTTACTACCACGTCCCTAATATTGTGCTAACCGGGCAGTTGTTGCAGGGCTTATATAAGGCCTCCTCCTCCTCTCACATAGAATAGAACAGAACAGAAAGAGAAACCACCAGAAAGTTTACGAAGTGTTCTTTAGCACAAGTAAACAGAGATTTTCAGACGTGTTCTTTAACACAATTCTGATCTGCAGCCTTCGAGAGAGAAAGGAAAGGCGCCGCACCAGCGTTGCTTTTTGTACGGAAGATCTTGTCCATCCGAGGAGTCAGAAGAGCAGTAGTGTTCCAAGTTCTCCGACGAACTTGCTGGTTCCTGGAAGCTGTTCGTGTAGGGCGAATAAAGCTTTGAGCAACGGTGATCATTCACCCCAGCAGGCGTTCTTCCATCTTTTGCCAGTCACCTTCTTCGTTGCTGCCAGTAACTCTGATTGTATCTTCTTTTTAGAAGTACTACGATCTGATTGCTGTGATTACGAAATCTTTTTAGATTCTCGTAATATCATAACGATATCTTTTTAGATCTTCGTTATCCTTGCGCAACCTTCCTAGAAGTGTTGCGTTGGAACATTGTTTTTATAATTGTTTCATATTCTCTGTTTTTCATCGAAAAATTGTGCCCCGGCATTAACAGGACTTAGTATTTTGATGGCTATGCTGAGTGAACAATTGATAACTAACCAGGCTCTGGTTACTGCAAAACTATCCAGGAATGATATGGGTCATGGATCTCATTAGTGATATATGCATCCTAAAAACTTAACCAGTTATGATACATAATTGTTCAAAGAAACAGATTCGTTAACCAGTTTATATGTATAATGTATCCACAGAAATGTTTAGCTCGGATTTTATATGTTCACCAGGAAATCATGACTTCTAGGTACCTTAAAATCTTGATCCATCTTGACCGTGATAGAATAAGAGAACCCACTGGCCACAATCAAGCTCCACCTAAATTTCACATAGATTGATCGAAATCAGCTAAAGAAGAGAGGTACATTCTGGATATATGCATTGCAAACAATGTTGCTTCTAAACCTCCAGTCTTTAAGCGATTCCCTGGGAACAAATGCTTTGGCTTCATTGACAAGAACATGTGATTCTAACCACAAACGTGAAACCTACAATACTACCAACAGGAAAGGAAGCTAGTCAGTATTCAGCTGAATCTAGGCACAATTGGTGTAGTACCTTGTAAAAACAAATGAGAGTAAATTCAAGCTATAACAGGAAACAAAAAATAGTCTGAAAATACCTTAAGTTTTATCAGTCTTTGAGTGATTCCTTCGGACAAACGCTTTGGCTTCGTGTTGACAAGAACATGTGATACTAAAAAAACTGAACACGAACACCAACTAGCAATTAAATTTACAAATTTATGTTGACAAGAACAAATGCTTTGACTTTCTGTCCGACACAAGACGCACACTTCCAAATTCGTGTCAGCATCCATGTCGCTCTGTCCGTTCCATTCTTGTAACTCGTTTGAATCCTTGTTATGTCGTGTTCGTGACAACTTTTGTCCCAAGCAACATAGAAATTATGTATTAAGAAAAGGATATGAGGGGGAGAGAGAGAGAGAGAGAGAGAGAGTATAGAGATCGGGAGACGGGGGGCTTGCCAATGGGTCCGACGGAGAAGCCTTCGCTGCTCTCGGAGGGCTGCCTTCTCTTCCTGTCGGAGAGAGGAGATCCTCCGATGGTTGGAGGAGCCATCCATTTTTTGATCGATGGAGGACCAAGAGGTCAATCCCCAGTGGTAGGTCCTCGACCTAAATTTCCAGGAACAGGTGGTGATTTTATCGTATTTGACACAACAACAAGCAAATTGGAGAAGAAACTACTTTATTGAATGGAAGAACATATCTACAAAGGAAATTGCAGATAATTGCTATAGTAATTTGCACTAAGAAAAATGAAGATACAGCTCACATAACTTCTCATTCTTCTCCTCTTCTTTTATAGGCAGTTGCCTCCTCCAGCTCTGATGACAGACTGTGTAACCGACTGTCAGGGCTGACGTGGCAAATTGCAAATGAGGTGGCTGATTGAGTGACATGGCTTGATCAATTGCAGCTAGGTAACTAACTGATGCAATTGGATGCATCCAGGCATGTGGTTGAGCCTGATTATGCATCAACTCCCCTCTTCTTAAACAGACCTTGTCTCAAGGTCGAAATGAGGAAAATCTTTGATAAACCTCTCATAAGGAACCCATGTAGCACTCTCTTTAGTCCCTTTTTTCCATTGAACTAAGAGGTCGACTGCAGCCTTGTTCTTTCTTTGTACTAGCCTCCTCTCCAAATTGAAGTCAGGTTCTAATATGAGTTCTTCAAAATATTGGGGGTTGTGTCTGAACAGATACAGTAGCCTCCAGCTTCTTTTTCAATTGAGACACATGAAAAGTAGGATGTATTAGAGATCCTTCAGGCAATTGCAATTTGTAGGCTACTGCTCCTATCTTGGCCAGTACTTGGTAGGGACCAAAGTACTTGGGAGAAAGTTTCTGGGGTCTTTTTTAAGCTACAGACATTTGTCTGTACGGTTGCAACCTCAAGTAAACCCAGTCCCCAGGTTCAAATGACCTGTCAGTTCTATGTAAGTCAGCAAACTTCTTCATTCGACTTTGAGCTAAGTGTAAGTTATCCTTGAGGAGTTGTAGAACATGATCTCTGGATGATAAAGCTTCTACAACTTCCCTATCTTGCACAGCATCTGTCACATATGTGAGGATATGAGGTGGTGGTCTGCCATAGAGTGCTTCAAAAGGAGTTGTTCTGGTAGCAGAGTGCCAATTAGTATTAAACCAATACTCTGCCCAAGTGAGGAATTTGCTCCACTCCTTGGGCCTATGTCCACAGAAGCACCATAGATAGCCTTCAATGCATCTATTAGTGACCTCTGTTTGTCCATCTGATTGGGGGTGATAGGCAGTGCTATATATACCTGAGTTGAGTTCCTTGTAGTTTGAAGAATTCCTTCCAAAATTGACTTGTGAACACTGGGTCTCTATCTGAAATTATAGACCTTGGCATTCCATGTAATTTGAACACTCCATCAACAAAAACTTGAGCAACCATGGCTGCAGTGTAGGGGTGACTGAGAGAAAAAAGATGTATATATTTAGTGAGCCTGTCCACTACTACCATTATAGTAGTTTTCTGATGGCTGCTTGGTAATCCCTCTACGAAATCCATAGAGATATCTTTCCAAACTCTGTCAGGTATGGGAATAGGTTGTAGGAGTCCAGCAGGTGAAACATGTGAGCACCCTGAATTTCGGGTTGATTTTTTTATTTTTTATTTTTTGATTAATTTTAATTTCAATAAATAAATTATTCTATTTATTATTTAAGTGTACTTTCCCGTGCCTTTGATAATTGAAGTGTCAGGGATGTTCAACTCTGGAAATCTTCTTCACGAGTTTTGTAGTGGACATGATTACCTTCATGACGGTATATAATGTTCCACTCAAACTTGTTCCCTTGTGCTCTTTTTGCTTCACAGAACTTCGGGTCGATTTAGACCATTTGATCATTAATTAATTTTTTTCACTCTTTTCCTTGATCATTATTAGCACGTTACCGTGACTTTCGAATTGGGAGCACAAGACCAGTCATTTTCTTGAAACCAACTTCTCATGCATGATCTACTCGAGACGCTCTTCACCCATGACCTTCGTGTCCCACTCAGACACGCCATTTTGTGCTCCATTTGCTTCACACAACTTTTCTGACACGTGACCCGATTTTATTTCACCCCACGGTGTCACGTTCATTTTCCAACTTGAATTGTGGGTACCCTGTCGACCAAAACCTGTCAGCCCCAATTATGGACATGGCCCACATTGAGCCTACTATCCGTATGTCACCTGTGTCCCATTTATTGGAATCCCCATGTGCTACTTATTTACCCATGATCATCAACACCCAATTTTAATTCGTTTATTTTGCCATGTCTGATTTTGACCCAATCCGGCTCCACCAAGTCCAGCCCAGCTCCATGTTATTCTCCATCACCATCATCCTCAGCTCCTTATCCTTGAAAAATATCAAGTACCCTACTTTACCTATTTCTAATATTTAATGGAAATCCTATTGATTTTAATCCCAAGGAATGATATATTCCTACATTAATCCTAACCCTTGATTTCACTCCCCATCCAACCACACAATTTTTTCTAACACTCACTCCCATAAGCACTTGGCCGGCCCTAGCTTTTGGAGAAGTCCCCTCTCTCTAACTTTTATTCTTTTCCCTCTCTCACTCATTTATTGCACACAAACTTCCTCTTTCTCTCTCTTCTCCTTTCTTAATTATTTTCCCACACAACTCTTCTTCACACCCACAGCAGCTTCTCTCCCTTCTCCTTCCCGAACTCACCAGCCATCTCCCATGGCCGACCATCCTTCCTCCTCCCGAGCACCAAACTCCTCCCCTCCTCCTTCTCCATTCGGCCATCAACACCACCACCCCATCACCAACATAGCCATTCCACCGCTCACCATCACCTTAGCCCGAGCCCCTGGCCGGAGCTCCACCGACCTCTCGCCGCCGCCACGTTCCATTGGCCGTACCGTCGTGCCGCCTGGCCAGGCCGGCCACCGCACTGTGCGCGCGGCAACAGCCAGCAAGCAGCGGCAGCAGCATAAACGGCAGTTGCAGCGGCCACGGCGGCCGTCGTCGTCGGCCACACGCCGTCGTGGGTGCCCCCCCCTCCGGCAAACTCCGACGAGCAGTCCCCTGGCGGCCACCGTCCTCCGGGATGCACCGTCGAGACGATTCGTGCGTTTCGCACGAAGTTCCGTCGTGACGCGCGCGGGATCGATCCAGATTTTGCGTTTCGTCGTAGCGACTTCGTGCATGTTTTTCTGGGAATCCGACCGTTGGATCGGCGATTTCTTCACTCCGTCGTAATCTCGGTATATCCACCTTCACTCCTGTCAATTTTCATCCGTTGATTTTATCGTTTGTTACATCAAAACTGGCCACCAAGTTGACCGTTTAAATTGTATTAATTTTGGACAGTTTTGCTGGATCAACTTCGTAAGCTTGTACCTCCTCCACCGCAGCTCCGTTTGGCATGCTACCAGTTCCTGTACGAATCTGGTATAACCCTCTTGCTACCCCTCCAGTTTCGTTTCATTGTGAGCTTGTTTGATTGGTTGAATTCGACGCCAAATTTGGCCGTCCGAATTCATAATTTCCAACTTGTAAAATTCTATTTTTGAACACGGGACTCCAGATTTCATTTCTGACACCACCATTAGACTCGCGGCGTCATTCTGGCATGTTTTCATATATAATTTGTTAGATTTGGAGGACGTGGGCCCTGGCATATTTTTCGGTGCTAAGTGGGTCCCACAGTCCGGGTCAACGGGACTTTTTGACGCCGGCTCATCGGAATCCAATTCCGGGTATACCATTGAGTTCGTATTGTCATTCTGGACTTGTTGACATATAATTTGCTAGGTTTTGGTGGACATTGGATCCGACATGTATTTCGGTGCAAGTCGGATACCAATATCCGGGTCAATGGATCATTTTGAGATCGGCTCTTCGGAATTCAATTCCGGATATACCGTTGAGTTTGTATCGCCATTATGGACTCGTTGACATGTAGTTTGTTGAGTTTTGAGAACTTTGACTTTGGCACGCATTTCCGTGCAAACCAGAATTCCAAGTTCCGGTCAACGGACCAAATTGAGATCGGGTCAACGGAATCCAATTCTGGAGATACCGTTGGGTTCGTATCGTCATTCTGGTTTCGTGGACATATAATTTGTTATATTTTATAGACTTGTTTTCTTGTACGTTTTTCGGTGCAAAACGGCTTCGACACGGATACCGTTTTGACCCAAAATTATCTTTTTGCCCTTGTGTCTAAATTCGACCGATGGGTAGGCTATCCTAGCTAATTTGACCATTCTGGACACGTTGGCGATGTTTATTTCATTGTCCGACAATGTTTGTTGATAATTTCTCTGAGTTTAACCTTTTTATAATTAATTAATAATTAATTCTTATAATGTTCGTATTTCGGGATTAGTACAACGAAACTGAGCTCAGTCAATTCCAGTGATCTCACATCGCTGAAATTAACAAGATGGATACGTGGATCACTATAATAAGATTATCAACTTTATCTTTGATCTTCTTATCTCGATTTGCGTGTCGTAAGTTTCTACGTACGAATAACAAAGTACACATTATATCTTTAATAATTAGACTAGAATTGACCCTGTTTGACCAGAGTTGACCAGTTGACCCAAAGTCAACTGTAAGTCAACACTTGACCTAGTTTGACTAGATTATTGACCGGAGTTGACCTAGAGTTGTTTTGACTTAGAAGAACCTAGGATAAAATAGATTGCTTGTAGAGATTTATTTATTACAACTTGAACACCTTGTAACCTGTGTTGCTTTAAATAGGACTATGTGGCTTCAGTTGGACCCCCTATACTTATCAGCTGTTCAGGTTATCAGGCGAGTACATTCTCTGATCATTTCATATCCTGTTAGAATTATTTTCCTGCTTTAGATTACTTTACTTGATGCTGTCACGCTGTTAACTGAGCAATATTCCTCCTGGATAAGCTATCTGCAGCTATGTTCTCCTTCCCTTTTTTATATTCTACTCTGAAGTAATAACCATACAGCTTAAGAACCCATTTGTACTGTGATTCTGTATAGACTTTCTTCTCTAATAGATACTTCAAGGACATGTGATCAGTCTTGATAACAAAGACCCTTCCCAGAGATATTGGCTACATTTCTTAATAGTTAACAGTATAGCAAGCATTTCTTTCTCATATGTTGATAGGATTTGATTTTTACCTTTCAATTGTTGACTGAGATAAGCAATAGGCCTGCCACCTTGCATGAGTACTGCACCTATGCCTGTGCCTGAAGCATCACACTCAAGAGTGAATTTCTGTGTGAAATCTGGCATGCATAAAACTGGTGGAATGATTAATGCCTCTTTAAGCCTGTCAAAAGACTGCTCAGCTTGTTCTCCCCACTGGAAGGAGTCTTTCTTTAATAGTTGAGTTAAAGGGGCAGCAATTCCTCCATAGCCTTTGACAAATCTTCTATAATAGCCTGTAAGCCCCAAAAATCCTCTTAATTCTTTGATGTTGCTGGGTGGAGGCCACTCTTTGACAGCAGCAATTTTCTCTTCATCTACTTGCACTCCTTCTTGAGATATTACATATCCCAAATATCCCACTTGTTGTTGCAGGAATCTACACTTGCTTCTTCTAATTTTGAGCCTATGATCTTCTAACTTTTGAAGCACCTTCTCTAAATGAGTAAGATGTTCCTTCTTTGTGGCACTGTATATCAAAATGTCATCAAAGAATACTAAGACAAAATTCCTTAGATATTCTTTAAAAATAGAGTTCATCAAAGCTTGGAAAGTATATGGGGCATTAGTAAGCCCAAAAGGCATAACAAAGAATTCATAGTGACCCTCATGGGTCCTAAAAGCAGTTTTGTGAATGTCCTCTTCTGACATTCTAACTTGATGATAACCAGATCTTAAATCTAGTTTAGAAAAATAACATGAACCATGTAATTCATCAAAAAGTTCATCTATGAATGGAATTGGGAACTTATCTTGATGGTGTGATGATTTAGTACTCTATAGTCTATACACATCCTCCAGGAGCCATCTGCCTTCTTGACCAAGATAACTGGAGAAGAGTAAGCACTATTGCTGGGTCTGATGACCCCAGTGTCTAGCATTTCTTTGACTTGTCTTTCAATCTCATTCTTGTGAGCATAGGGATGCCTATAAGGCCCGCTGCATACTGGAGGAGTTCCAGCTACTGTAGGTATTTTGTGGTCAAACAGCCTCTTGGGTGGTAACCCAGTTGGCTCTTCAAAGAGTTTTTGGAACTTGTACAGCAGTGTTGATAACTCTGGGTCTTCTTCTTCTTCTGTTGTTGAGTTCACCTGAGTAGAACATAGTTGAATGAGATAGATTTGAGACCCTTGTCTCATGTCCTTGATGTGTGGCTCTAGCAATTGTGTACTGTCTGTTTGAAGGCCCTTGAATGTTTGCACTTCTCCATCTTTAGTAAACTCCATACTTGTAAAACCCCTAAATTTCTACTGTATTTTTATTATTTTTGGTACTGATTTAAAATTTTTGTATTTTACGTCGCGTAGTTGTATTGTACGTCGCGCACGAATTTACGATTTTCGTATTTTCTCGTCGAGAGCGAATATGTGCGAGTAACATATTTTTAGAAAAATAATTTTTGATTTTATTATCAATGGTGGTTTCAAAATAATATATAAATAATTATTTTTATTAAAAATAATTTAGCAAGAAGGTATTTAAAGATTTGAATTTTATGATTACTTTTGAAATATGTTTTATCCAAATTAGTAAAAATGTAATTTGGAAATATTTCCTATTAATACTTAAATATATATTATAATTTTTGAAATTATTTAACATTGATATTTTATTATTCGAAAAGTTATTTAAAAATATTCATTATTTTATTATTTTCGAAATTATATTTATTGGTATTTTTGAAAAATATATTTGGAAAATATTTTGGCCATTTTAAATCTCGATTGAATTTTATGGAATGATTTAAATAAATAGAGTAATATCCATATTTGATATTGATTTGATTTTTAAACTAACAGAATTAAATTTGATTTAAATTGAATTTGTATTTTGATTTGGATTTTGATTTAAATTAAATTCCGATTATCTAATAGGGATTTAAAACCCCCACAATCCTATCCAAAGGGGAATTTCCACATCCTATAAATAGGCAGATACTCCTCCCTATTATTTGTCATCCACAAATTTTCTCCAAAATTCTCCACAAACCACCACCATGTGCATCGTGTCCGTGTCGACGACCCCTTCCACTATTTTTCTTTTACATATACATTTTTACTATGTGTCCGACAATCCCGGACACATCCATCAATCCTCTCCCATGTTCGGTGTCCTACAGGACACGCTGACACCAAGACAACCTATCCCTATCCTAACCCTCGCTGTAATCAGCACCCCGACCGCTCGCCAACTACACCATTGCCGCCATCACCCCTATCTCCTCCTCCGTCATCTCCGACTCCCGTCACCACCACCACCGACTAGAACAACCACCACCAACGGCCCTGTCTCCACCATTACCGTTCCCGACAGCACCCCCATCACCATCATCATCGCCACGCTCACCCTCTCCTCCTCTCACCAGACCCGTCTCCCCGACAAGTCTCAGCCGCACCTCCGCGAAGGGTTCTTCCGACCACCGACCATGTCACGGAGACCACCACAGTATAGAAAGGAGAGAAGGGAGGGGGGAAGCCCTAACTTGACGAGCGCTCCACGCCACCGCCAAGCGCCGCCGGAGTCGCCCCATGAATTCCCTTCCTCGGTGCCTCACATCCGTAGGCGAATGACCATCCTCGACAGCCCACCGCCGTTCCCAGGCCAGCATCCTTGCCGTGCCTCCCTCCGACCCGGAGCGTCCGCCGCTTCCTTCCGTCGAGCCCCAGCTCAGCGCCACCCCTCCGGTTGGTCGCAGATCTGGCGCCGCCGGGGCATGGCCGACCGACCGCCTATCTGCGTCCGCCGACCGCCCCCGTCCTGCTCGCTGACGCCGCTCACCCTTCTGCCAGCGTCACCGCCCTCTGAACCACCGCTGAAACCCTAGCCTCCGCACGGGCGCGCCCAACTTCCGCCGACCCTGGGCGCCTCGCCACCACGAGATCCGCCGACCCTGAGACTGCCGCCCTCCGCGCGCAGAAGTTCCGCCGCCTCCCGAGCGGTGGAGCTACATGCCGCCTCACCGATCTAAGCCGGAGCACGCGCCGCCGCCACCGTGATCTCTCTCCGGCCGACGAGCGCCGAGATCACCGCGCCACCGAGCGATTTCTTCCTCGCCCGCCGATCCGCCGCCTCCCAGAGCTCTGGTGAGCGAAACCCTCCCCTTTCCCTCTTTCTTATTCTCTCTCTCTTGTGGTTCAGTGAAGGGGTTTTTTTTGTTATATTATTATTATTATTATTATTATTATTATTATTATTATTATTATTATTATTATTATTATTATTATTATTATTATCATTAGTTTTAATATTAGTATTACTGTTATCCTTATTATTATTATTATTATTATTAGTATTATTATTATTATTATTATTATTAATAGTTTATTATTACTGATATTATTATTAGTATTATTATTATTATTAGTTTTATTATTATCAATATTATTATCATTATCATTAGTTATTATAAATTTTACTATTATTATTATGGATATTATTATCACTAGTTTTGTTAAAATTATTATTGTTAGATATTCTTAATATATGTAGTAAATATCCCTAAAAATATTTTGTAATTAAAAATATAAAATTTTGGCCTGCAAAACCTATTTGACAAAAATTAAGTTGCATTTTAAAAACAATTTTTTTTTCTATATTTATTTGTACTTATCTAAAATTATTTGTTTTAACTAAACAAATCTAGTTTCCATATTATAGATACCTTCTAAAAACAGCATAAGGTAGTTCTCCGCAAATTTCTCTTTCATGTTAATGACTAATCATCCCTTCATATTTTCTCGCGAATTCGGACCATGTTACATCAACCATGGCTATTGGATAATCAAGACTTGCCGGATTATTGCGTCACACCAGGCGACACATCAGGCAAGACACCTTGCCACTACTGTTTAAATTTTTTGCTCAATAACATGCATGTTGTGTTTATTTTTAAGTTGTTTCTTTTAAATTATATGTAGATACAAATTACTATATTTTGTGCAATTGACTTAGAGTTAAGGGACCACCGTATGTTTAAGTGCATCTCATGAACTGTCACGATGTGCCACGGGATGTGTGTGAGCTGCGAGTCGCATATAGCTTCGGACTTGCGTATCGACCGTACATCGGTGCGTAAAGGCCGTACGTTAGGATGTAACTGCTAATAGATTTTTGGTAGAAGACTTGCAGTTATTAAGGATTAAACAGTGTCGTGGAGGCGACGCATGTATAGTATCATTGGGAGGGGGGAAGACAGTTATTAGCGTAGGGGCTACCTGTTCAGTACACATATAGATTTGGGCCGATAGTGTCTCGGATGAGCGCTACTTACTGCCCCGGGGCCGATAGTTCTCATATGAGAACTACTTTCTGCCCATAGTTGATAGTGCCTCTTAGGAGCGCTACCTACTACTACTCTCTCTACATCTATGCTGAACACTATAAGCTCCTGCGTAGAACGTTGTCTTCTCAAGGTATATATCACATAGAATGGTTAGGACCATTTACGCATGTATGTTTTCTATTGAGCTCTTACTATTCAGTTTATGGCATGATATTATGTGTCTTGTTACGTCCCTCTGAGGACCTGGTTTTTCCCCAGGTGTGTGTTTTCGTGATTTCTTGCAGGTGCTCTAGCTAAGGCCATTCGTTCCTTCGTGATGATTGCTCTTGGAATTGTCACTTGCTCTCGCTCGCTAAATTCTTTTCTTGTATATTTTTTTCTCTATTTAATTTGGTTGGTAGTGGACTTTGTCTCCGCCCAACTATTGTGTACATGACAAACTCAAAGTTGCTTTCATATTATTATTTATCTTTGTGGGTGAGATTTAGTTGTCTTGGATTACTACATTTACAGCTTATGTATATATACGAGGTCCATGTATTTCGTATGTATACAGCTGGCATGTCTACGTACTTGGTCCTACGTATTTTGGGACTGGGACGTTACATGTTTTTGTGGTGGCCCATGCAGGTCCAAGTTTGTCACTTCGGTTACGTAATTGTACTGATGTGGGCCTGCAATATAGGATTAGAATCTAGGAATCTCATCCATCTACTTGACATCCTTTCTTGACTTCAAATTTTGAACTCTCGTTCGCCCTCCTCGATTTGCATCTTGCTTGACTCCTTCTACCGTAAACTCTTACTTTCGTGCTTAGTGACAATTAGAAAGATGACTACAGTACTATATGTACTTATTGGTCAACCATATGGCTAGAAGGGTTACATTGGCAATTGGAATACGTTTAAGGCTCTAATCGAATTAAAAAGGCATTTTTTAAAAAAATGTGTGATTTACCTATTAGTGATTTGTAATAGGATAACAAAGGAAATTGTAATCTTGAGATTTCTAGGTAGTGATCATCAAAGGATTGATAGGATTTTATTTTATTTTTGATACTGCAGGAAAATAGTTGGAATCTATGCACAATTGAATTATTTTCGAATTTTGATATTTATGATCTATTGGATTATAGCTATACGTCTTTGAGCAAATATAAAACTGATTTGATTTTCAAGTCGTGATATTTTATGATTTATTGAGTTATAGTTATACGCCTTTGGAACGGTTATAAATTTGGTTTGAAAATGATCTTGGATTTTAAATGTAGCAGTAGAAATTATTCTCGTACAACTTACGATTAGTATGTTTCTTAAATTTGAAATTTTAAGTGGAAGCAGTGATTTTTAAATTTTGGTTTAAAATATTTTGGAAGTTATAAAAATAATTTTTGAGGAAGAATTTTAAATTTTAAATTGTGTCCTGTGATTATGATTTACAATTCTATTTAGATTTTGAGTTAAAAATTTTGATTAGTAAAAAAAAAAAAGTTTTGATGGAAATTTTTTTAATCATGTTGTCGGTTATGGTTGATAAGTGCATTAAAGTATTGAACTTCAATTTTGAGATTGCTTTTATATGCTAAGAGTTTTTCTGGAGTTGTTTGAAAATTTTGGGTTTTAAAATTTTATTTGATTATGAAATTTTTTTGGATTCGTGAATTATGAACCCTTGCTTTAAAATAGTTGGATTTTAAACGTTAAATTTTGAAAAAGTTAGTTGTAACATAGTAAAAGTTTACTTTGTGATTATTAAAGGAAATTAAATTGTTAGCTATGATTTAATTGAACAGTTAGAGTAAATACAAATTTAGTAGTTTATATTTTTATTGAGAAACTTTTGGAGGAAACTCCAGTTAAAAATTTTTATTTATAGGCCACTAAGATAACTTTAAGGAGTTAGGAGTATTCCATACTAATTGCCATATCCCTCATGACCATGGTAGTAGTATATACACAAGTGTTGTTAATCATCTACCAAATTTACATGACTGTATCTCTATCTTGACACACTCGATTTTTTCCTCGAATCTCGATCTTTTATGGTAACCCTCTAATCCAGTTGCAAATCGAATGATGGTTAATTGTTCACTGACTGTATTCATTTAGGAGGGTTTTTTTTTTTCTCTCTCGCTAGAATTGTGATCCTAAATTATTTTGCTGAATTTCTAATTAGTTTTGTTGCATGCTTTAACTTGATCGCCTTTATTTTTGAGTATTACTATTCACCTCATGAACTCCCACTTTCTATTTTAAATATTTTGGCATCCCTTATCGTGACTTGAATATTTGGAGCACAACACTAGACTTTTCCTTCCAACAACTTTCACAAGCAAGACCTACACGAGTCCACCTTCATGTAGGTATATCACGTGCCACTAAAACACGTCTCCTTGTACTCTAATTCCATGTTGCGACTTTCGGGTCAAAATGACTGGACCCTAATTCCTACCGTGAAACCAATATACTTTTTAAACTTGAGATGAGACTCGACCTCGACACCATTCTTTCGACCCAATATACAATTTTGTCCTACTTAATTCCTTATATGCTTCACCTTGCATTTTATCTTGGTTGCTGGACCTATCACACCATTAGTTTAATTTTTTAAGTTGGATAGAATACCTTATGAACTAGCAACCCCTCTTGACCTAGTGACCTCTATTAGCAAGCTTATCCTAGAATCTAGAGGACCTAACCCGTCTAGCCAACCAAGGACTTGGACTAGACTTGATTTTTAAAGAATCTAGAACCATTTAATTCTCCTTTATCATGGTTCCTTACTATTACTTTGACTATTTTTAAATGCCAACTTAGCATAAATTTTGCAAGCTTATTTTCTTATCAAAGCTTGATCATGACGTATCTTATTGGGTCGCTCCCACTAACATACTGTCAAGTCAGAACCGGTGCATGATGGTCTGATCAACCATAGTGCCCTTGGTTCGCCTTTTGTATATTGCTCAACGTGGATGGAGACGTAGTTAACTTGGCCCTAAAATCTCATCCGCGACTGCCTTGACAATTCTTTTGAAATTATTCAATCGTCTTTGAATCACGTACTCGTATTCGATAAACGCCTCCTTCGAACTCCTATATTCTTTCGCCTTCACCTATTTAGGACGGCGAAAGCGTTATACTAGAACTTCCTCCAGCCTACCTATCGGCTATGACCATTCTCACTCGATGTTGCTATACCTTCGTTCTAAACTACTCGTCCTTCTTCTCGGCCCTACTATGACCCTCATTCACTACCCACGACCATACTTGTATTATTTTTCTATGATCTAAATCGCAACTTCTTGCGACATTATTTTGTTGAGCCTTATAATTGATTGTTCCCCACCGATACCCCCTTATGTCTTCTCACCCCCCTACAAATTCTTAATTTCGAGGACGAAATTCTTTTAAGTTGGGTAGGATGTAAAACCCCTAAATTTCTACTGTATTTTTATTATTTTTGGTACTGATTTAAAATTTTTGTATTTTACGTCGCGTAGTTGTATTGTACGTCGCGCGCGAATTTACGATTTTCGTATTTTCTCGTCGAGAGCGAATATGTGCGAGTAACATATTTTTAGAAAAATAATTTTTGATTTTATTATCAATGGTAGTTTCAAAATAATATATAAATAATTATTTTTATTAAAAATAATTTAGCAAGAAGTTATTTAAAGATTTGAATTTTATGATTACTTTTGAAATATGTTTTATCCAAATTAGTAAAAATGTAATTTGGAAATATTTCCTATTAATACTTAAATATATATTATAATTTTCGAAATTATTTAACATTGATATTTTATTATTCGAAAAGTTATTTAAAAAAATTCATTATTTTATTATTTTCGAAATTATATTTATTGGTATTTTTGAAAAATATATTTGGAAAATATTTTGGCCATTTTAAATCTCGATTAAATTTTATGGAATGATTTAAATAAATAGAGTAATATCCATATTTGATATTGATTTGATTTTTAAACTAACAGAATTAAATTTGATTTAAATTGAATTTGTATTTTGATTTGGATTTTGATTTAAATTAAATTCCGATTATCTAATAGGGATTTAAAACCCCCACAATCCTATCCAAAGGGGAATTCCCACATCCTATAAATAGGCAGATACTCCTCCCTATTATTTGTCATCCACAAATTTTCTCCAAAATTCTCCACAAACCACCACCATGTGCATCGTGTCCGTGTCGACGACCCCTTCCACTATTTTTCTTTTACATATACATTTTTACTATGTGTCCGACAATCCCGGACACATCCATCAATCCTCTCCCATGTTCGGTGTCCTACAGGACACGCTGACACCAAGACAACCTATCCCTATCCTAACCCTTGCTGTAATCAGCACCCCGACCGCTCGCCAACTACACCATTGCCGCCATCACCCCTATCTCCTCCTCCGTCATCTCCGACTCCTGTCACCACCACCACCGACTAGAACAACCACCACCAACGGCCCTGTCTCCACCATTACCGTTCCCGACAGCACCCCCATCACCATCATCATCGCCACGCTCACCCTCTCCTCCTCTCACCAGACCCGTCTCCCCGACAAGTCTCAGCCGTACCTCCGCGACGGGTTCTTCCGACCACCGACCATGTCACGGAGACCACCACAGTATAGAAAGGAGAGAAGGGAAGGGGGGAAGCTCTAACCTGACGAGCGCTCCATGCCACCGCCAAGCGCCGCCGGAGTCGCCCCATGAATTCCCTTCCTCGGTGCCTCACATCCGTAGGCGAATGACCATCCTCGACAGCCCACCGCCGTTCCCAGGCCAGCATCCTTGCCGTGCCGCCCTCCGACCCCGAGCGTCCGCCGCTTCCTTCCGTCGAGCCCCAGCTCAGCGCCACCCCTCCGGTTGGTCGCAGATCTGGCGCCGCCGGGGCATGGCCGACCGACCGCCTATCTGCGTCCGCCGACCGCCCCCGTCCTGCTCGCTGACGCCGCTCACCCTTCCGCCAGCGTCACCGCCCTCTGAACCACCGCTGAAACCCTAGCCTCCGCACTGGCGCGCCCAACTTCCGCCGACCCTGGGCGCCTCGCCACCACGAGATCCGCCGACCCTGAGACTGCCGCCCTCCGCGCGCAGAAGTTCCGCCGCCTCCCGAGCGGTGGAGCTACATGCCGCCTCACCGATCTAAGCCAGAGCACGCGCCGCCGCCACCGTGATCTCTCTCCGGCCGACGAGCGCCGAGATCACCGCGCCACCGAGCGATTTCTCCCTCGCCCGCCGATCCGCCGCCTCCCAGAGCTCTGGTGAGCGAAACCCTCCCCTTTCCCTCTTTCTTATTCTCTCTCTCTTACGGTTCAGTGAAGGGTTTTTTTTTGTTATATTATTATTATTATTATTATTATTATTATTATTATCATTAGTTTTAATATTAGTATTACTGTTATCCTTATTATTATTATTATTATTATTATTATTATTACTATTATTATTATTATTAATAGTTTATTATTACTGATATTATTATTAGTATTATTATTATTATTAGTTTTATTATTATCAATATTATTATCATTATCATTAGTTATTATAAATTTTACTATTATTATTATGGATATTATTATCACTAGTTTTGTTAAAATTATTATTGTTAGATATTCTTAATATATGTAGTAAATATCCCTAAAAATATTTTGTAATTAAAAATATAAAATTTTGGCCTACAAAACCTATTTGACAAAAATTAAGTTGCATTTTAAAAACAATTTTTTTTTCTATATTTATTTGTACTTATCTAAAATTATTTGTTTTAACTAAACAAATCTAGTTTCCATATTATAGATACCTTCTAAAAACAGCATAAGGTAGTTCTCCGCAAATTTCTCTTTCATGTCAATGACTAATCATCCCTTCATATTTTCTCGCGAATTCGGACCATGTTACATCAACCATGGCTATTGGATAATCAAGACTTGCCGGATTATTGCGTCATACCAGGCGACACATCAGGCAAGACACCTTGCCACTACTGTTTAAATTTTCTGCTCAATAACATGCATGTTGTGTTTATTTTTAAGTTGTTTCTTTTAAATTATATGTAGATACAAATTACTATATTTTGTACAATTGACTTAGAGTTAAGGGACCACCGTATGTTTAAGTGCATCTCATGAACTATCACGATGTGCCACGGGATGTGTGTGAGCTGCGAGTCGCATATAGCTTCGGACTTGCGTATCGACCGTACATCCGTGCGTAAAGGCCGTACGTTAGGATGTAACTGCTAATAGATTTTTGGTAGAAGACTTGCAGTTATTAAGGATTAAACAGTGTCGTGGAGGCGATGCATGTATAGTATCATTGGGAGGGGGGAAGACAGTTATTAGCGTAGGGGCTACCTGTTCAGTACACATATAGATTTGGGCCGATAGTGTCTCGGATGAGCGCTACTTACTGCCCCGGGGCCGATAGTTCTCATATGAGAACTACTTTCTGCCCATAGTTGATAGTGCCTCTTAGGAGCGCAACCTACTACTACTCTCTCTCCATCTATGCTGAACACTATAAGCTCCTGCGTAGAACGTTGTCTTCTCAAGGTATATATCACATAGAATGGTTAGGACCATTTACGCATGTATGTTTTCTATTGAGCTCTTACTATTCAGTTTATGGCATGATATTATGTGTCTTGTTACGTCCCTCTGAGGACCTGGTTTTTCCCCAGGTGTGTGTTTTCATGATTTCTTGCAGGTGCTCTAGCTAAGGCCATTCGTTCCTTCGTGATGATTGCTCTTGGAATTGTCACTTGCTCTCGCTCGCTAAATTCTTTTCTTGTATATTTTTTTCTCTATTTAATTTGGTTGGTAGTGGACTTTGTCTCCGCCCAACTATTGTGTACATGACAAACTCAAAGTTGCTTTCATATTATTATTTATCTTTGTGGGTGAGATTTAGTTGTCTTGGATTACTACATTTACAGCTTATGTATATATACGAGGTCCATGTATTTCGTATGTATACAGCTGGCATGTCTACGTACTTGGTCCTACGTATTTTGGGACTGGGACGTTACAATACTAAGCTCCATGAAGTTCCAGATGATGTTTCCTAGGGTACGGAGCCAATTTGCTCCTAGTACCACTTGGCAGCCTGTAATGGGTAGCTGTAATAGATCTGTAATAATCTTCTTGCCTTGACAATCTATCTTCACCCTCAAGCATACTCCTGTGCTTTTCAACCTATCTCCATTTGCCACCATAACTTCAAAAGTTTCACTATTACTTGCAGTCAATTATAATCTTTCACTGAAGTGTAAGTCAATGAAACTATGTGTAGACCCTGAATCCACTAGGATTATGACAGGCCTATTTTGAATGGTTCCCCTCAACCTCATGGTAGATGGATGCAAGCTACCTGACAAAGCTTGGAGTAAAATAGAAAAAGAGCCAGTAGCAACACCCTTCTCTTCATTGTTCTCTAATCCTGGGTCTTGTTCTTCTGATTCTTCTTCATCAGCCATAAGCATAAATAGCTTCTTTTCTTTGCATCTATGCCCCTTATACCACTTTTCATCACATAAATAACAGAGCCCCAATCCTCTTCTCCTAGCCAGCTCACTAGGAGATATGGTGGGAGTTTGAAACACCTTTCCTGTAGATGAATTTAAAGGATTACTGTTAGGAGGTTTTCTTGTCTCTTCATTTGTATGCACATTAGTGTGTTGACTCCCTAAAAACTTCATAGGATATAAGCTAAATTTATGCAGCTTCTTGACAGCTTGCCACTTGGCTTCCTGCAATCTGGCCATGTTCATAGCAGTGAGTAATTCATTAGGATTGGTCAATTGAACTTCATACCTGATGTCCTCCTTCAAACCAGCCATGTAATGACTGATCAAAAATGCCTCAGGAACCCCTTGTATTTTATTGGATAACTGCTGGAATTGCAGATTATAATCCAACACAGTCCCTTCCTGCTTGAGTAATTTGAGATCCATAACATAGTCAGTGAATTGTGATGGCCCAAATTGTATTGTAATGCTTTGGCAGAATTCATTCCAAGACATGAATCCTCCTTTTACTTTCATTACCCAATTAAACTAGTATGCAGCAGTCCCTTTAAGTTGGACTGAGCAAAATTTAACTTTGTCCTACTCTGAGACATTATAGAAATTAAAGTAATTGGTTGCTCTCATCAACCATTCTTCTACATCTCCTGCTCCATCATATTCAGGTAACTTCAATCGAAAGTTGGGATGCCCCATGGTCTGTGGTTGATGTTGTAGACCAAAATTATTCCTCTGATGATTCAGAGAAGTATGTGCAGGAATAATGGGAATTTGAGCATTATTAACTGAATTGCCCACCCCTTGATTACCAAATGGAGTATGTTGCAGCATTGGTATATGAACAGTTGGATTGGCTACTCCTTGAGTTCCAAAAGGCACTTGAGGTCCCATTTGCATAGGAACCACAGGACTCCCCATCCCTTGGGAGCAAAAGGGGGGTTGCATATTCATTTGTGCAGGCTGAGGTGTTAGAAACACCATTGGCCCAGTGCTATAAGGATTTCCCATTCCCATTGTTTGGAAGTTTGGAAAATTTGTGGCAGAATACACTGGGGTTGGTGGAGTATACATTCCTTGGGAATTTTGGAAATTGTTGGTAGCATTCGTACCAAAATTCCCTATCCCTTGTTCAGATACAACTTTAGATCTGGTTAATTCTTCTAACAGTCTCTCGAATTGAGTATTTATAGTAGTTCTGAGTTGTTGGATTGTACCTTCCATGGCAAGAAATCTCCCATTCACCTCCAGTGATGTGAGCTCCTCATGAGCAGTTTCTCGAGAGGCATGGCTGCTCGAACTGTGATCCAAAGTTCCTTCAGAAATTGGATCCAGCTCTGATACCAAATTAGTAGGTCCTCGACCTAAATTTCCAGGAACAGGTGGTGATTTCATCGTATTTGACACAACAGCAAACAAATTGGAGAAGAAACTACTTTATTGAATGGAAGAACAGATCTACAAAGGAAATTGCAGGTAATTGCTATAGTAATTTGCACTAAGAAAAATGAAGATACAGCTCACATAACTTCTCATTCTTCTCTTATTTTTTTATAGGCAGTTGCCTCCTCCAGCTCTGATGACAGGCTGTGTAATCGACTGTCAGGGATGACATGGCAAATTGCAAATGAGGTGGCTGATTGAGTGACGTGGCTTGATCAATTGCAGCTAGGTAACTAACTGATGCAATTGGATGCATCCAGGCATGTGGTTGAGCCTGGGAATGCATCACCCAGCATCTCAAGGACCTTGGTCGACCCTTCGGCTGGGAGCTGTCTGAGGTCCTATGAATGGGGTTACGGAGATAGAGGTATGGGGTGGACGGGTTGGGGGATTTTAGGTTTAGGGTTTGGGGTTCTTGATGGAGGAGATGAAGAGAAGGGGGTTTCAAAAAATTTCGAACGGAATGGAAAAAAAGAGCGAACAGACGCCTGCTAAATTTTTTTTTCTGTAACCTTTAGTAACGCTTGGCTATAAAATCGTTGTAAAAATATATTTTATTTGTAACGTTTATATATAAAAAAATGTTATAATAAATCAAAAATTCTTCCAAACTGTCATATTAAGTAACATTTTTGAATCTTTGTAACACATGTACGTAAAACGTTATAATAATTTTTTTACAACCGTTATAAAAAAATATTTTTCTTGTAGTGAACATATCCAAACATATCCATGATACATCAAACATATCCAAAACATAAAAAGTATCCTAACTCCTAAGCATCAAACTCTTCCTCTCTATAGTCTTCCAACACAAGCCGCACAAGGCACCTAGTGCTGAACAGCTAGTAGAGCCGCACAAAGACATGATAGTATTATACTGCCGAATAGGAACTTTTCGTTTCGGCCTAGGGGCGCCTAGTGTCTAGACGGCCGAACAACCTAATTTTTTAGAACACTGCTTACTACTGTTATTTTCTGAGGCAGGGTTGTGAAACTAGCCATTTGTAGATATTTGAGAAATATAAGTACATTTACTTGAAGCTAGCATACATGATGGTGATATAGGTTCTTATTAACTCATGTGACACTCAGAGCTGGCCCAAGCCCAGGGCAAACAGGGCTCAAGCACAGGGCCCCATATTGTTGGGGGCACCAATTTTTTTTAGTGTATTATGTATTGAGGGTTCAAGCTCTTTGTATCCTGGGCCTGGGCTAACTTTGGTATATTACTAAATTAGTAAACCTAGGCCCCACATAAAAATCTGTAGCAGCCATTAATAAATTACCGCCTTCCTCCCCAATTAATTTCTCTGTCTCCTCGTATCTCTTCCTCTCTATTTTTTTCGAGAAGAAAAGATGCCTCCCCGATTTCTTTGATGACGATTCTTCTTCCCAAGTCCAACGGTAATATCTTTAATTTTATTGGTTTATAATTGAAGCTGATCTTATTTTTTTTCCATCTTTACTCTTTCTTCTCAGTTTTTTTCCTCTTCTACCTGTGTTATGGATCTTACTTTTTACTGTTTTTGATCTTGAACAACCAAGATTAATATATTTTACTGATATGGATCTTATTTTTTACTGTTTTGTTTGTTAAATTTAGGGATGTTAACAAATTTAATTATAAGTGGAGAAAATTGAGTCTGACTTGGTTTTAACAAATTTACTTTTTAACTTGCATTCTACTTTCATTCTAGAGTAGTTTAAAAATTTTATTTATAAGTGATGGGTTTTCATTCTATGATTCTTAGTTTTATTTTTAACAAATTTTGAGGATGTTCTTCCTAAATTGTCAAGCTGTTACATCTAAAATGGCTTGTACAAACTTATTATTACTATTTTTGTTTTTATTCTTTATTTTCAGTTTTCATTGCTTGTTTTTGCTTGTGGTTATTTCTTTCAGATGGATGATAAAGAAGTTTTTGGAAGAAAGAAGACATAAAAGTTTTTTATTTGGCCAAGATGTGGATCAATGAAGATGAAGTGATACAAGAAAGATGAAGTGTTATTTGGGCTTATAATTTGTTTCATTGTAATCAATCCTTTAGTTTTTTTTCGATCTGAAACTATATCCAAAGGATGTAACCCTTTTGTGACATTGTATTGACTTTATTTAATTTATAGATGGACCTTTTTTTCATTGCTTCTAGGAAAAAAAGGGCACCATTTGAAATTGTTATTGCCGGGGCACAATTTTTCGATGGAAAACTGAGAAGATGAAACAATTGTAAAAATAATGTTCCAACGCAACACTTTCTAGGAAGGTTGCGCGAGTATAACGAAGATCTAAAAAGATCTCGTTTTAAGTATTATGAGAATCTAAAAAGATTTCGTAATCCACAGCAACGTATGATATACGAAAATCTAAAAAGATTTCGTAATCACAGCAGCGAAGAAGATGACAGGCAAAAGATGGAAGATGGCCTGCTGGGGTGAATGATCACCATTGCTCAAAGCTATATTCGCTCAACACGAATAGCTTCCAAGAACCAGCAAGTTCGTCGGAGAACTTTGGAACATTCCTGCTCTTCTGACTCCTCGGATGGACACGAACTCTAGTGCAAAAGCAACGCTGGTGCGGCGTCTTTCCTCTCTCTCGAAGGCTGCTAGAATTCGCAAGCAAATTTCGATCAGAACAATATTAAAGAACACTCCTGAATTTTCTGTTTACTTGTGTTAAAAACTACTTCGTAAACTTTCTGTGGTGGCTTCTCTTAATTGTGTATGTCAGCCTTGAGAGAGAGAGGATGCCTTATATAGGCCCTGCAGCAACTGTTCGGTTGACACAAAGTTAGGGACGTGGTAATAACCACCCCGAACATGTAGTAACCGCCCAGAATATACAAACGTACGTTCTGCTGCAAGTTGCGTCAACTGCGCGTACCCTGCGCTCCTTGCACTCCGTGCGACACTAAGCTGCGCATACTGCACGCACTGCATGCATTGCGCATACGGCGTACTCAGCGCAATTAGCGCAACCCAGCGCAACCCGCGCAACCCAGCGCAACCCAGCACAACCCGGTGCAACTAGCACAACCCAGGCAACCCGAGCAACCCGCACAACCCAGCGCAACCAAGCACAACCTGGGCGCACACCTGGGAAGAGCAACTGGGCTTGCACAACTGGGCGTGCACCTGGGTAGCGCAACTGGACTTGCAACTAGGCTTGCGCAACGTGGCAGCGCAAGTGGCTCGCGCAACGAGCGCAACTAAAGTGCACTATGCACCTAGCGACGATGCTGACGTGCTAAGTGCAAAGTGCACCAACAAAATGCCATATTACGCCTCATGAGCCCATGAGCCCGAGCCCGAGCCCGAGTCCGAGTCCGAGTCCGAGTCCGAGTCCGAGTCGCTAAGCCCCTACGGGGCTTAGCTCCCATGGAAATAAATTTCCCAAGAGCAAAAAGCATGAATGCTTTTAATTATTGATTTAGCCTTTTTTCCATTAGAAAAATAACCCCACATGGCACACCCATGTGCATCATGCATTAGGAGAGATGTCGCTGACGACTTGAATCTTCCTGCATGGGTCAAATAACAGACTATAATATAAGAATAGACTAAGCCTTGAATTCTGCATCATAGCTGAAATTTTTTCCACTCACATAATGTAGTTACATGTGCTTCTGGCTACACATTAAAGGCCCTGTGCCAGCCTGGTTTCAGTATATAATTTGGGCATCTACAAGTTTACCCTCAAGAGACGGCCTGATATCTCTTTGTCCATACACTATAGGTGAGTTCATTATAAAGAGACATGGCATGAAGTGCTTTACGCTTCCCTTGCGGTGCTACGCCGCTATGACATGGCTTAAAGCCAAGGCATTACCCTTCCCTGAGAATCATCCCATATCTGGGAACCTTTGTAGTATCATACTACTGTAGCATGAGGCAACTGCCTCTTTGTAGTGCCAAACTACCCAGCATGAAGCCTTAGGCTCCCTTGCGGTGTTACGCCGCAACGACATGGCTTGCAAGGCCGAGGCTTTATCCCTAACTGGGTACCTCATCGTGGTGTCATACCACTGTAACATGAGGAACTCCTCCTCTTTGTAGTGCTGACTATATCTCTCTTTATTTTAACATACAACATTAGGCTAACTGCCTATTTGCGGTGCTACGTCGCTGTGACTTGGCCTGCAAAGCCGAGGCTTTATCCTATTCCCGGGCAGTACCCCACATATAGGAATCTCATCGTAGAGTCATCCTACTGTAGCATGGAGTTTCACTCCTTGTAGTGCTGCTCTACCGTGCTTCCTGTAAAGCACACCAGGCATTCACTCTGCCTGAGAACTCATTAAGGCAATTAAGCCAACCTTCCCACAGGAACCGTTTTCTGCAGAAAACAACAGTAGACAACAGTGGTTATAGGTCCGTAACCTCTCCATGCCCAATAGAATATGTACCCACCGTTTCTGATATTCTTTCGATTAGTGGTCCTCCCTTGAACCAAAAGCTAGATGCCTAGTAGATAAATCTTTGAACTAATAGCATAAAACTTTATGGTAGGAATACAATAATACAATATCAGAATGCCTTCAAGCCTATTTTACAAGCTGTGTCATCGACCAGCTGGCGCTTGAGGCCCTTGGTGAACGGATCCGCCAGGTTCTTCTGACTCCGAACATCAATCACTGCAATAACACCTCTCTTGATAAGATCGTGTACTGTCCTGTGCTTCAACCGCACAGTCCTCTTCTTCCCGCTGAAGAGGTCATTTGATGCCACCGCCGCAGTCGTCTGGTTGTCGCAGTATATCGGTATCGCCGGTATTTGCGCCTCAACCACTGGAAGATCATATATGAGCTTCCGAAGCCATTCTGCTTCCTCGGCTGCGGTATCAAGTACAAAGAACTCAGATTCCATGGATGACCGCGAGAGCATAGTCTGCTTCTTCGACTTCCATGATATAGCAGCTCCACCCATTGTGAAAATAAATCCACCTGTGGACCTCTCGCTCTCCACCTCTGAGCACCAGCTGGCACCACTAAAGCCTTCCACTATCGACGGATCTCCGCTGTAGTACAGTGCATATGTCTGAGTCTTCTTGAGATATCTCATAACCCGTTTTACAGCTTTCCAGTATTCAGCACCTAGGTTGCTCGTGAAACAACTCAGCATTCCCACGGCGAAAGCTATGTCAGGCCTTGTGGCAGTAGTAGCATACATCAAACTTCCGATTACGCTTGCATACTCCAGCTGCCTGACGCTTTTCCCTGAATTAGGCTTCAGCTTCATATCACACCTGTACGACGTATCAATCCCTGGAAGATCCCGATACCCATAACGAGTGATCATTTTCTTAATATAATGAGACTGTGACAGCGCTAGTCCAGTGTCTGTCCGGATGATCTTGATCCCTAAGATCACATCAGCTTCTCCCAAGTCCTTCATACTTAACTTGCTTGAGATGAATTTCTTTGTCTCCGTGACACAGCTAATATTCGTACCTAGGATAAGCATGTCGTCCACGTACAGACAAACGATCACACCTCTTCCATCAGCGAACTTCGTTTAAACACACTTGTTCGTATCGCTGACTATGTAGCCATTTGACCTTATAACTTTGTCAAATTTCTCATGCCACATCTTGGGAACCTGTTTAAGACCGTACAAAGATTTTACCAACTTGTAAACTTTGTCTTCAAGATCCCTGATGACAAATCCCTCTGGCTGTTGCATGTAAATCTCTTCGGTCAGCTCGCTATTTAGGAAAGCCGTATTCACATCCATCTAATGTATCACCATCTTATGTATTGCTGCGAGAGCAATCAACAGTGATGGTGGTCATCCGGGCTACTGGAGCATACGTATCAAAATAGTCAATCCCCTGCTTCTGAGAAAATCCCTTGGCTACCAGCCTAGCCTTGAACTTATCAATAGTTCCGTCTGCTTTCATCTTCTTCTTGAAGATCCATTTGCATCCGACGGGTTTCGCTCCTTCAGGAAGATCAACCAACACCCAAGTGTTATTTGAGGTGATGGAATCAATTTTATTGTCAATCGCCTCCTTCCAGAAAACTGCGTCTCTGATCTTCATCACCTCATCATATGTAAGCTGATCAGCTTCCAAATGATAGGTGATAAAGTCACTTTCGAAGTCCTTCGGCCTCCTCACACGCTTAGCTGACGGCTCAGCTTGTTCTGGTTCAACCGTTGTTTCAACAACAACATCTTCTTGGACCACATCTTCATTGAAGACTTCAGTTTCTTGCGTACCCTCATTGTTCTCCGGTACATCCACAAGAACAATATTCTTGTGCCTTGCAAATTTGTCTTCAAAATATTCTGCGTCGCGAGATTCACTGATATAATTTGACTCAATATCAAGAAACCTCCGAGCATCACTCTTCTCGGCATACCCCAAGAAGATCGTCTTAGTAGTCCTTGTCCCAAGCTTCTGAATCTTCAGATCTGGAAGCTTGACATATGCCAGACATCCCCACACTCGAATGACATTCATGTTAGGTCTGACCTTGAACCAGAGTTCATGAGGAGTAATGTCAGAAGTTGCATGAGGCACTCTATTTAGAATAAAAGTGGCCGTCAATGCAGCTTCTCTCCAGTAGCACTTAGGAAGGCCAGCAGTCAACAACATTGAGTTAATCATTTCTGTTAACGTTTTGTTCTTCCTCTCTGCTACTCCATTTGATTGAGGAGAGTACGGAGCCGTAGTCTCATTGACAATTCCATGTTCTTTGCAGAACGATGCGAATTCATGAGACCTGTACTCCCCACCTCGATCACTTCTTATTCTTTTGAGTTGTTGTCCAGTCTGCCGCTCAGCTTCGGCTCTGAACTCCTTGAACTTCTCGAATGCTTCGTCTTTAGCCTTCAGTAAGTAGACGAACACATACTTTGAGAAGTCATCGATGAAGGTTATGAAATGCTTCATCCTGGCCTTTGTAGAGAACTGTTTAAAGTCACAGATATCGGAGTGTGCCAACTCTAGAAGATCTGTACTTCGATTAACCCGAGAAAAGGGTTTCCTTGTGATCTTTGTTTGAGCATAAACTTCATATTTCTCTACCTTACCTCCACACTTGGAGATAAGTCCTAGACTAGACATTCTGTTTATTTGTTTACAATGAACATGTCCTAGCCTATTATGCCACAACTCAAGAGTATAAGCAGAAGGAGTGATTTCATTTGATCATATTAATTATATTGGACTGATTTACAAGCTAAATTTTGAACATTCCTTCGGTATAAAAAGCTTTTTCGAAATATGTTCCTATGATAGACATCACCATCTGGCCAGCATTGATGTCCATCCTGAGGCCTGCATTGCAGTGTAGGCCTCCTGAGATCAGGTTCTTTGCGATAGCAGGTACGTGCTTCACGCCTTGAAGCATCAGAGACTTGCCAGAAGTCAGTTCAACACCACCGTCCCGATCCCGAGCACTTCAGCTTATGCCTGGTTCGCCATCATAACCACTTCATAAGTAGGTGTGTAGGTGGTGAACCACTCCTTACTGGAGCAGATATGGCAGGAGGCTCCAGTGTCTACCCACCAGTCAGGGTCAGTCCTTACCGTATCAACCTGCACAATCATAGCAACAACGTCAGTGATCATAGATACCTTACTAGGCTCTCCTTGCTCTGATTGCTTGGTCTTTGCTTTGCATTCACTTTTGAAGTGGCCCTTCTTGCCACACTTGAAACAAGGCATCTGAGACTTTGCCTTCTTTCGCTTAAAGGAAGTCCCCTTCACGTTCAGATTATTAGGGTCCTTCTTCTTGCTGTGGGAAGCCGCCTGCTTTTCCCTTGGTTCCTTGGTATGAACCAGATTGGCGTTAGCCAATTGCTTGGACAGTGTGTCCACCTTCAGTTGAGTCCGCATCTGGTCCTCAACATAGATTTTCTGCAAGAGATCTTCAAGGCTGATCTCAAGCTTCTTCCTATGCATGTTTGCATAGAACTTACTCCACCCAGCGGGGAGCTTTGAGACAATCCCTCCAACAACAAAATTGTCAGGGAGGGCATCGTCTCATCTTCCAACTTCTGTCGCAGCTTCAGAAATTCTTTTACCTGCGGCAGCATGGACTTCTCGTCCTCAAAGAGTCATTTGTGATATTTTTCAACCATAAATATCTTGCTCCTGTTCGTGTCTTTTTCATACAGTTTCTCCAGAGACTCCCATATGTCTCTGGCAATTGGTTTCTTACTGTAGGATTCTGTTAGGGAATCCTCTATAGCATTCAGGATAAGCAACCTGCAAATGCTATTCTCCCTTCTCCACTTGGCCTGAAGTTTAGTAGCCGCAGTGATTGTGGCAGCAGACCCAGTATCTGGAACAGTAGGTTCCTCTTCAAGCAGCACATGATCAACGTCTCTGAGTTAAAGAGTGAGATAAACCTTCCTCTTCCAGACATGATAATGCTCTCCATCAAACTTTTCTAACTTACAGAAGTCAGTGTTGAGGAGTGAAGCATTAAAGTTTTCCATCGTAGCAATATAGCTTTGAGATTGTTATTGCCGGGGCACAATTTTTCGATAAAAAATTGAGAAGATGAAACAATTGTAAAAACAATGTTCCAACGCAATAATTTTAGAAAGGTTGCGCGAGTATAACGAAGATCTAAAAAGATCTCGTTTTAAGTATTACGAGCATCTAAAAAGATTTCGTAATCCACAGCAACGTATGATATACGAGAATCTAAAAAGATTTCGTAATCACAGCAGCGAAGAAGATGACAGGCGAAAGATGGAAGATGGCCTGCTGGGATGAATGATCACCGTTGCTCAAAGCTATATTCGCCCAACACGAATAGCTTCCAGGAACCAGCAAGTTCGTCGGAGAACTTTGGAACACTCCTGCTCTTCTGACTCCTCGGATGGACACGAACTCCCGTGCAAAAGCAACGCTGGTGCGGCGCCTTTCCTCTCTCTCGAAGGCTGCTGGAATTCGCAAGCAAATTCCGATCAGAACGGTGTTAAAGAACACTTCTGAATTCTCTGTTTACTTGTGTTAAAAAATACTTCGTAAACTTTCTATGGTGGCTTCTCTTAATTGTGTATGTCAGCCTTGAGAGAGAGAGAGGATGCCTTATATAGGCCCTGCGGCAACTGTTCGGTTGCCATAAAGTTAGGGACGTGATAATAACCACCCCGAACATGTAGCAACCACCCAGAACATGCAAACGCACGTTCTGCTGTAAGTTGTGCCAACTGCGCGTACCCTGCGCTCCTTGCACTCCGTGCGACACTGAGCTGTGCATACTGCGCGCACTGCACGCATTGCGCACACGGCGCACTCAGCGCAACCCAGCGCAGCCCGCGCAACCCAGCACAACCCAGCGCAACCCAGCGCAACCCGCGCAACCAAGCGCACAAGTGCAAAGTGCGCCAACAAAACGCCACATTACGCCTCATGAGCCTATGAGTCCGAGCCCGAGTCCTAATCCGAGTCCGAGTCGCTAAGCCCCTACGGGGCTTAGCTCCCATGGAAATAAATTTCCCAAGAGCAAAAAGCATGAATGCTTTTAATTGTTGATTTAGCCTTTTTCCCATTAGAAAAATAACCCCACATGGCACACCCATGTGCACCTCCACACCACATGTGCATCTCTAAACTAGCAAAGCTAATATATAGTGATACAACTCCTTTGGTCTAGCCGATGTGAGACTAAAATTCATTTTGTAAAAGACCAAAACCCAACAGAAATTTTGCCCTGGGCATTAAAATCCTCCGGGCCGGCCCTGGTGACACTCATTCTAAAGTCTTTGGATTCACCAGAACCATTTCATACATACGGTGGGCAACCTTCTTGAGCATCCAATCCAACACATGAATACCCATTGGTCTTCTCTTTAATTAGGGGCTATTTGGTTAGCCCGGGGTGGCTTGAAAGTGGGTTCCAAAATCACTTTTTTTTTGCAACTGTCGGTTGAAACCATGTTCTCCTCTGTTTGGATGGTAGCTGGTTTTGGGGTTGCATGTGTCCCATCCTTGCAGAGAAATTACTTTTTTTTTCCCTCTCTCCACTTCTTCCCACCTATCGGCTGGAAAGGGAGTAACTCAAGCGGAGAGAACTTTATTCTTGGATAGTTGCAAGCTTGCAACTCTCTTTCCTTGCAGTTCGTCTCTGGTCACCTTCCTCCTCTCCCGCCACCACAGAGGTGTCTCTCTTCTTTCCTTCTCCGCTACCACAGAGGTAGATCTTTGCAATTTTTTGTTCGTAGTTGGACAAAATTTAGTAGATCTTTGGAATTTTTTGTTCGAGAAAGAGGAATTAGTAGATCTGTGGTATTTTATGTTCGAATTTGCGAAAAATGTTGTAGATGTGTGATTTTTTGTTCGAAAAAGGAAAGAAATTCAGATCTATGCTTTTTTTGTTCGAAAATGAGGAAAATTACTAGATATGTGGTGTTTTTTGTTGGAAAAGGGGAAAGAAATTAGTAGATATGTGATTTTCTTGTTCGAAAATGGGGGAAATACTGATACCATACTGCTGACTATTTAGTCTTCAATTGGCTACATACTGCTGCCTCTACATATGTATGCACTTTTGGCAAACTCTGAGCCCATCATGCTGTCCCAGCCTCTGTATTTTAAATTTTTAGTTCTACTTCATAATTTTGAGTATCAGAAATTTTTCTAGTCTCCATTTGGCATTTTGAAGCTTTTGTTTAAGTTTAGCTTGGACTAACATTCTTCACTTTTGAAGCTTCTGTTTCAGTTTTCTGAGTTCATTTTTTCTGCATTTATGAAGCTTGTGTTTCAATCTTGCCTCTTATGATACATGGGGTTATGTTTTGTTACACTTTCTCTTGATGCTGACATGTTTTCCTAGTCTCCAAATTTGATGCTGGCAAGTTCTTTCTTGGAAACATGGCGAGTGAGCTGTTGTTGCTATGATATGTTTGCTTCTTGCAAGTAATTTACAGGAAAGATATAATGTTGTTGTCCAAGAAGCTTGTAATGTTGCTTCTTGTAAAATTTGCAAGAAAGATGTAATTCATGTAATGTTGTTGCCCAGGAAATAATTTCCAGGAAAGAAGTATGTGAATCAATTCGGTTGGATATAATTCTTGCTGTACAAATTTTTTTTGGCTTCATGGAAAATTGGGTGGTTGTACAAATTTTGGTTCCAGGAAAGATATAATTCTTGACATTTTGTTGCTGTACAAAAATTTGTTCCATTAATCAATTCAGTTGGACGAAAATCTTGCTGTCCAAAATTTTTTTGGCTTGGAAAATGGGGTTGCTGTACAAAATTTTGCTCCAAGAAAGATATAATTCTTGGCATTTTGTTGTTGTACAAAATTTTGTTCCATGAATCAATTTGGTTGGATATAATTCTTAGCATTTTCTTGCCAAACCTATTCAGTTTGGATATTCTTCTCTGTTGCCAAACCTTTATTTTCACTACCAGAATAAGTCATATTAGCGACGTAATTAGCGACGCTTAATAATTCAGTTGTGAAAATATTAGATCTGCTAGTGTTGGTAACCATACCAATCTTCATTATGGTGATTATATCATTTGCAATGTGTTAACCAAACACAGAAAGTCCACGTCCAAATTTCCAACGCCACTTTCTAGTGGTCATCCAAACACCACATGATGAAAGTGATAACTTGCGGGGGGACAAAACACTACGTATCCACGTTCAAGAACTGACTGATGATTTTGATTTCATTAGCAATGCATCTGAGAGCTGATCACTGGGAAGTCCCGAGGCGTCATCCATGCGTATCTGAACCTGATCTGAGCCCCATGAGGTATCGGCAGCCCACTACGGAGGATGCACTTCTCGCCGTCCACCGGCTTGATCGCCTGGGAGTCCACCGATTCGACGCTGCTGAGCCCATAGCACCTGATGATCACCTTCGACTGTGTGCATCTGCAGTGGTTGCTGACCAGCACCTCGTACTCCGGCTTCCCCTCGATGATCCCCCGGTCTTCACCTGGTGGACTGCGATGTCGGACAGGCTGCATGGAACTGATCCCCTGCCTGCATTGCATTGAATGAGGTTAGATATCGATTCGAGTCAAATGTTTTATGAATGTCAATCTACATGGAAAAGAAAGAAATATTAAGAGACTGTTTAGTTTGGATTGCAGTTGCGTATCATCCAACAACGGGGTTGGCGGGATGCAATGGGCTAAGACATTCCATCCATGCTAAACGCATATTTCCAAAATATTGTCGGCCGGCAAAATTAAGTTTCGAAAATGGGCGTTTGAGCAAACGCCAATCGGTACCCAGACTTCAATCCAAACTAGAAAGCCTGAATCTAAATCTCACCTCTGCTTATGATGCAAAGAGCGATGAGGGCTGAGAGGAGATTGATAGTTGCTCCCATGTTATCCACACTTTTTTTTTTTTCTTCTTTTAGATCAGACAATGTTATCCACACTTCAGTTGGTAGGAGTGAATCTCTGAATATTTAGTTAGGGGTCTTCTTCAGGCTTATATAGGGATATGAGGGGGTTGACATGGTATTCCCATTGAACTGCGAGTTACCTAAATTACAACTACTTTTGGAGTTTAGCGTGCAATAGGTTTTTGGTGGATTGTGTTAATGGCGTGAAAATGGCTTTGATAACGGGTGATAGGTGTGATTCGTATGCTTTGGAAATTAGTTTGTATCCCTAGAGAGTCACATGGCAGGTCAGGAAGATATGGTTTCCCCATAGGCCTCGTTTGGTTCGCGGAATCTCCCGGTTGTGAAAGGAAAGTGATTACTTTCCTATGTTTGGATGTCCAAGGAATTGAGGAGGAAAGGAAAGTGATTCCCAATGGAAGAGAAATTAGAGGGAAAAGTGATTCCATCCATCCAAGGAAAGAATCACTTTCCCTCCCACATTGAAGTATTCATTTTCCTTTCCAAATTTCTTGGCATTGCCAAATATCGGAAAAGAAAATCAATAGAAATTAAAGTTTCCCAAAGGAAAGGAAATGACAAGGAATTGATTTCCTTTCCCTTCCATTCCGCGAACCAAACGAGGCCATAGGGTTTTGATAGTTTAGGGCTTGAGCCCCACTAGGGATGCGTGTGGGAGGGAGAATGGGAAGAAACGAAGAACTGCACAACTGGACAAGGTGGGTCCCACCAAAAGTTGATCTTTAATCCACAAAGAAGAGTTGATTAGGGGTGGAAAAGGAAAGGAAATGATTAGAGCAGAATATCCACGGTAGAGACATTCCAGATTATTAAAAATTATGTAAATTAATATTTTTGGAGTGTCTTTTTGATATTTTTGTACTACATTTCATATTTTCCTTCTCTGTTTGGTAAGATTTTTTCTCACTCTTTTTCCTCTTTATTTTTGTTCTTTGTTTTGTAAGAACAATTAATTTTGGTGGGCACATGAATTAATGTAAGGAGCTAAGACACGCTCCAAATCTGAAGCGTCTCTTAGCTTTATAGCAATATTTAAGTATGGACAAGTCTTAAGTGCGGCCTTCAACTGCTATAAAATTTAATTAAAGTCAAATGTAGCATTGAAAACTCTCACTGGATGCTCTTAGGTACGATAGATATCAATTTTATTTAGTGGGTTTTGAGGGTTTACCTATCTATCTTTGCCTTCTTTTTGTTGGCAGACTATATACCACACCCATGATTTTATAAAATAAAAAAAAATTCCAGTACTGTGATGCTCGATAATGAAGGATATTGTCGGGCGCACGAAAGCGTATGTCAACCCACCTGATCAAACCAACCACCGTCTAATGGACACCAAGCACAGATAAAGACAAATATATGGCAGTGACTACGTCATCTAGAAAATTTTTAACCTTTATAACTCAGATAAAATTACAAAATTAACAAAAACTAATGTTGAACCCTTTGCCCTAATAGGTTCAATACCCTCACCACTCTCAAGAGAAAAAAATAGAAGATTACAATTGAGATCACTCACCAACTCGTAGCAATCTCCCTAACCAAAGTTGATGACTTCTTGATTAGATTTTCTTTCTCCTTCTGTCTTGGATGTCGAAGTCCTAAGAGAAAAGCATGGACTTTCTCTTAGATTTTCCTGTGGATGAGCATCCCGAATCTCCACTTTGTGCTGTGCTTTGTGGCTCCACCCTCACCCCATATATATAGGATGAAAAAAAATCATATTCTACTTATAATAGGATTTCCTAAATAGGAATAAAATATGAACCCTATTATACCTAAAATATTTCATCAACATCCTATTTTAGATCATAATATTATTTTCTAAAGTAAGAATCCTATTATATCTAAAATAGCACAACACCAATTATCGACATTCAAATCAAATCAAATCAAATATTTAACTAGATTTAGATTCCACAAATAGATTGTTACCAAATTTAGACTGGAGTCCAACAATCTCTCCATCCTGTCTGATGACAGGGTATTGACCCATGGGTCCTCAACTGGACTCCGTGCATGTCCCACGACAGAATATCAGCTCCCTATGCAACTGATCTCTGATCTTTCAAGTTGCTTTGTATCTTTTTTCGTCTCCAACTCCTCGACTGTCACGTCGACATTAGCTGCCATGCGTAGCAACTCCTGCACTATTGGGATCCTGTCAACATCAATGACACGACAAAGACCGAAGTCCTTGACGACCAGCCTCACCATGAGTCTTCGCTATTTGTCTCCAACTTCCGTCTTCCACCAAAATGTGTCACCGTTTCGACCAGCTTCTTCACCCTTGGTTGGCCCAACCAAGTGGACAGTACGGTTCTTCCAATATTCGAACTCCTGAACCTGTCCACCTTCGTGTTCGACAATGAAGCTTCCCCGTACACATGCATCCTTGAGCAGAACATCATGCACTGTGCACGCCGATAATGACCCATAGCTCCCCTGAACTGTGTGAATGCTGATGCACCCGCCTCTGATTGAGTTTGCTGCAAACCTTAATCTCTACCCTGGCTTCGTCTAACACCCAGTTTTCTAAAATGAGGGTAATTTTAAAATTTTATAATTATAATCATTTAATAATAATATTTAAATTATATTATGATTTTTGGTAATTTTTAATCAATTTAAAACTATTTAAATCATTGAAATATGATTTTGATGGTTAACTAGTGTAACCCTAGTTTTGTTAAGCCTAGAGACTAACCATGACCAAGGAAGCCTAGTCATGCGATTAGGATGACTAATTACAACTTTTTGGCCTAAGAATATTTTGGTCATTTTTGACTTATTAAAGAAAATGAATTTTGATTAATTAATATGTGCTAATTGTTAGGTTGTGACTTGACCTAGCATTTTAGCCTAATCTAGATTAGCCTTGAGCTTAGAGTCTTGATTAGGGTAACCTAATAAATGATAAGATTAATAATATCTAGATATTCTAAGTAGGATATTTACCCCTTAGGATATTTGTGAAAAAGGAAGCCTTAGAACTATTGAACCAATAGGAAGGTTTAGAATTGGTTGGACAAGCCCTAGCCACTCATCTAAATCTAAACCTAACCCTAAATTCATTTGTGGCCAGCCATACAAGCCCCCCCCCCACTCCTATAAGTATGCTCCTATGTAGCCCTTGCCTCTTTTTAAATACCTAGAAAGAACCCTACTTTGTTCTTCCCTAAACTTCTTCCAATTAATCTAAATTGAGCCCAAATTGAGTCAAATCAATTACATCATCATCCCCAATAGTAAAGGAGACTTGTGGGTGCTTGCTAGCGAGGTTTGAGGACGTTTGAACCGTAGCAAATCGAGGAAGACATCAAGTCGAGGCTCTTTACATTGCGTTTGAACTCTCAATAGGTAAAATCCTACAAACCCTAATGAATTCCTGTTTTCTTTACATAGATGCATCCATTTAGGGTTCCCCTAGGTATAGCCCAAGTTTGGTAGAAATTCGTGTCCATTTCGTGTCCATATCGGATACGTATCAGTATTTATTTTAAAGTGTTTGATGAAATGCTTGAATGGAATAAATATTGCTAATTTCGAAAACTAATTAAACAAAGTTGTAGCCCTATGCATGTGCTTTGGATTTCGTGTGGACTGAGTCAACTTTCGTATCGTGTCCGTGTCCAAAATGGACACGAACATGTTGCACGAGCAGCCGCGCACGTGCCCTGCTACTCGGGGATGTTTTCTCGCAGCACAGGCCACGTGGCCGTATGCCACTTGGCATGGACGTGGGGGCCACGACTGACAAGTCAGCCCCTAATTTCCAGAGCTGTTCGTGTCGTGTCGGACACGCTATGGCACGTGCACGCATTTTTGCCTACACTGGTTCAGGCAAAAAATGTACCCTGATATGCACTTCGCACGTGGACACGCGACTTCGTGGACACGACTCAGGCACCTAGACACATACCCTGACACCCCATCTACCCTCTGACATGTGCACGAGACCCAAGGATGCGTGTGTCGTGTCCTAGACTAGCTGACACAGCCCCACGAGCTCACTGATACTGTATTTTTCGAATTAATATAAATTTCACTATTTGGACACTTGTGTCCACTGTTTGGACACAAAACCCCTCCTTTGGATACGTGGGACATGTTCCCATGTTTGTACACTATATGTCTCTAATTGTTTTCGAGTTTACTTCTTAATTTGGTTTCGAATATGCAATGTATATGGACTTATTTCAGTTCTCGGCTTTGACAGTTTTTGTGAATTAGGTTTTCTTTGATTTGGGTTTCATGTTTTAAATCATTGTTAGTTCACGAATCATCCTGTTAATTACATACTGTATACATGTGTTAGTTTACTGGGATTCATTTGGGTATTGTTTTGAGTTGATTGATTCAAGTTCATATGTGGGTTTAGTTGTTTAGTTAATGTTTCAACAGTAATGAAAACCTGAGAATAAATTCCTATATGTAACCTGAGATTGAGTGGAATTTAGGAATGAAATATGAGATTGAGATACATGAGAACAGAGACTTAGGCATTACAACCTGAGTTGTATCATATATAGTCGACTGTACAGTGAACTAGAGATTGGGTTTGTTCATGTGAAACTGGGTTTTAAAACACTATTAACTGAAATTGTATGAAAATAATATATGTATATTGGTAAATATGCATGATATGATTGTAAACTGAAATTCTGAGATTAACACAATGTATGTAAACCTGAGATTTGGGGAGCTTGAAACTGAAATGAGTTTTGATTTGAACATGAAAACTGAGTTTTAGAGAATTAACTGAGATTCAAGTTAACATATAACTTGAACATAAAACTGAAATCAGTCCCTATCTCTCAAATTCATTCACTCATGATCCACTATACACACACTCTCTTTCACTCACTCACTCTCTTTCACTCACCCACAAGCTCTCACATACATACACACACCTTCATTGCATATCCTTACATCCTAGGACAATCACCTGTACACTCGAGCAGTCCCTTCATTATCCCTTTCCCCTTCACATTCCTTTTTCCCCCTTTCTAATGCACTTGTAATGTAATGTAATGCATTAATGAATCCATGTATAGAAGCTATATGTGAATGTTTGTATGAAAATGATATGTATGAATGCAAAATGCAATGTAAAAAGGCATGTATGTTAATATAATATACATATGTAATGTAATGCAAGTATCCAATGTATGTAAAACTGAATGTATGTATGCAATGTATGCATATATGAAGGCATGTATGCATATATTAATGTATGCATACGTATATGAATATATGTAGGCATGTATCAATGTAATGTAATATAAGCTATGTAATGTACTTCATGTAATGTATGTAGGCATGTATGTAAAGTATGTATTATATTAGCCTAAGTTATAATATAGGATTTTGGTATATAGGTTTGTATATTGTAATATTGTACATAGGCCTAGTGTATAGTGTTGCCCCATAGGCTATTATGATGTTGTCTATGTTTAAATATGGTATAGATATGTGTAGGCCTCAAAAATGAAGTCACGCTGAGTTGATCAGAACAAGTCACGCAGAGTGATCCGAGAAGCAGCACAAAAGATACGCTAAGTTCTGCCTATCCATCTCCTTTAGAAATCACGCAGAGACAGCTCAGCCATACGTCAGAATCATAATAAATGACAACACAGCAGTCGAGAAACGTCTCCTCGTATGCCACGTATGCACAGAACTCGAGAGATCATCGCCGTCTTTTGCGTGATTTTCAAAATCTTCCTTAGCAAGACTCACTCTTCACCAAGTTGGCGTGACTTTGGGTCTTATCTTCATTTAATGCGGCTGACAATATAATCAATGTCAGAGATTTTGTGTCAGACGAAGCGTGCCAAATCAAGACAGCTGGCGGTTTGCGTGGATTCTGAACCTTCTCCTTCCTCAAGTTTGCGTAGATTTTTGAGTTATTCTTCTCAAAGCCTGCGTGAATTCTGAAGTATTCTTCTTCAAAGCTTGCGTGGATTTCGCCTTCAACGAGTCTGCGTCAACGAAACTACGTGGATTTTTGCCTTCAGCAAGACAGCGTGGATTTCATTTCAATTGGAGTACGTGGCAGCCATGCCACCGATCTCTCTCTCGCGTGCCCAGTAACTTGCACACGACCCATGCACTAATGCCATGTGTCCAACAGTTACGGGCCACGTCCAGTAACTACTCACTAACCCTGCGTGTATTTAGAGTCTGCGTGACTTTTCAAATGCACCAGTGGTGAGGTAGTTATCTTTTCAGTTACTGTTTTGACTCTATAAATAGTGTTCCTTTTTTTTCATTCATTGTACAGATACATTGATATCTACTGTCAAAATTTTGAGAGCTTTTCTTCTTCGCATAGTCCAAGGGATAAAGCGATCGTCTTCTAGATCGGATTCCTACAGTTGTAATTTTCCCAGAAACACAATAAATAAAGAGAATTTCTTTATGGAAAACAAATTAGCGACTTTGCTGGGGAAAATCATCTCCTCTTCTGAGATGGTAACAACTCAATGCGACACTTCGTCAATCGGCTCGACGAAGAAGGTGATGACGATCAAATTCGATCAACTCGCCTATGAAGAAATGCAGCGGGCTAAGGGTGGCAAGCCCATTCCAGCCTCCATCATCACTGCCAAGTCGAAGGGACACTCTGTCTATGTCCCTAAGAATCAGTTGGCAGTCAATGGTGAAGTCTCTGCCACAGTGTCTACTCCTAACACTGGCAAGAACTCCACTACAAGCACGCACACTCTTGTGCGCTTGAAGATGACAGTAACTAAAAGTCATGTTGACAGTACTGGCTCCTTAGCCGAATCTGTTCCAGCGTGCAAATTCAATTCTAAAAGTCACGCTAACAGTACTGGCTCCTTAGCCAAATCTGTTCCAGTGTGCAAATTCAACTCTAAAAGTCACGTTGACAGTACTGGCTCCTTAGCCAAATCTGTTCCAGCATGCAAATTCAACTCTAAAAGTCACGCTGATAGTACTGGATCCTTAGCCAAATCTATTCCAGTGTGCAATCCCACATTCAAAAGTCACGCTGACAGTACTGGCTCCTTAGCCAAATCTGTTCCAGCGTGTAATTCTAAAATCAAAAGTCATGCTAACAGCTCTGGTTCTTTAACCAAGTCTGTTTCAGCGTGTATTTCATCAGAGAAGAATAACTCCTTAGTTATCTCTTCTTCTTCACCGAGTTCTACTAGAACTGGGGGTGGTCTTCCACACAAAGTCCCTTCGAAAAGGAATAACTCTTTAGTTGTTTCTTCTGCTCCTGTAGTTTTTACTCCAGGAACAGCTTTGACTGATACTTTTGTTAGTCAAAGGAAAGGAGATGGTCTTTTGACTACTCTTCCTTCTGGACATTCTATGTCTCAATATCTGAATGAGTCTAAGAAGAAACATTCCTTAATGTCTTCTTCTTTGATTTCTTCAAATTGGGCACAGAATCTGTCCATTAAAGTGGGTCTGTTACCAACTCCTAATCAAGGGAGTGGTTTAACTCTTCATTCTCTGCAAATATCCAGATCAATGGAAGGAAAACTCCATGTTTCCAAAATTAATATGTTACCTTCCACTGATTTAAGAACAAAACTCAGTACTTCTGGTGTTAAGAAACCATACCAATTGGATATGAAGATAAAAGATCCAGATGCAGAGTATGCAAGAAATTATGTGGCTCACATTAATCACTCTTTGTATAATCAAGAGCCATCAAGACCCAAGAACAGGAAGTATATTCCTCAATCTTCACAAACAGATTTACGGGAATATCTTCAACAGAAGAGAAGGAGTAATTCTATATCAAAGGAACATGCTGAATGTGACTTCTATCCAAGAGTCATAATTCAGTGCAGATGTGAATCAACAGTTCAAGACCATGGTGATCATGAATGTGACTTCCAGCCAAGAGTCACAATACAATGCAGATGTCAAAATAAACGACAGTCTGTCTTTAATAGGATTCAGTATGAACCTATGCCTGATGAAGATGAGCCTTTGTTTGCCTCTGTCAACATGACTTCTCGGGACACCGGAGGTAGAGTTGGTAGTCCAGATGGAGTATATAGAAACACCAGAGCAAGAGTCCTGGCTTCTAGTCAAAGAAATTTGATCCCTGAAATTGATTCTGAATTTCTTGGAGAATCTAACTTCCCACCTCTTCCTACTGGGGATAATTCTCCTATAGTTGACTTCGATACACGAAGCAATGATTCAGAGCATACAACATCTACTAGTTCATCAATAATCCCTCATACAGTCACGACTTACACGGTTGATGGGAATACTGATGAACCTTCTTCTTCCCTGACTCCTCAAGATCAAAGAATTGCTTCTTTGGAACAGCAAATGAAGTCTATGACTGACACAATAAAGTCAATATATGAACTCATGACAGCTTAGTTGCAAAATTGACAGACTGTATCAGATGCCATACCAGTTAATACTGATATAAGTCCAGTACAAGTTCCTCCAGCAGTACAATCCAATACTCCTGGACCTGCTCAACCAAATCCTAGTCTCTCTGGAGCTGGAGGTAGTGCTTACAATGCTGTTCCTCCTCCCAACTATTCTCTACAAGCCACAACTCCACAATCTTCGGGAGTTGTCTCTGAAGAATTGAAAAATCTCAAAACTCAATTCGAGGCATTCAAACAGAAGGATGGTTTACAAAGGTTAGGTATCAAGCAGCCTTATCCGATAGAATGGAAGCAAGTATCATATCCTCTTAAATACAAGCCTCCTACTATCTCATTCTATGATGGAACCACTTCTCCAAGTCAGTTTATCAATCACTTTGAAGTGATGACTGATCAACTACAACCAAGTGATGCCCTCCTTACTCGGGTATTTATTGGATGTCTCAAGGGAACGGCTTATGAATGGTATAAAAGTCTCCCAGATGGGAGTATTACCTCATTTGCTGGTTTCAAACAGATGTTTCTTGAAAGGTTCTATGAAGGGCTTAATGACATGACTATGTCTGCTCTTATTAGAATCAAACAGAAAAATAATGAATCTACAGAGGAATACATTGAACGATTTCGAAGAGAAGCTCTGAAGATGCCTCTTGGAACTCCTGATGCTGTCACCATTGACACGTGCAAATCAAACTTGTTGCCAATCATCAGTATGTGGATAGGGTCCACTCAATTTCAAGATTGGCCTTCCTTCATAGTCAGTGCTAAAGCTGCAGAAATCAGTACTGAAACCTTCAAAGGTTTAGGAGTGCAGATGACTCCTAAAGAAACAGGACAAGGTGCTAACAATAAAAATAATGCTCGCAAAGGAAAAGAAACTCTTGAAGTTAATCTTCAGAGCAAAGATGCATCAAATGTTCAAACTCCTGTCTCTACAACTCAACAATCAAGAACACCTCGCCCCAGAGAAGAATATTCTTTTGATGACGACGATGTCCTTGGTATCTTTGAATGTTTGCTGAAAGGTAATAAAATACAATTACCAGAGATCAAGAAACCTGATGAAGCTGGTAAGACAGATCATCCTAAATACTGTCCATATCACAGAATGCTGGGTCATACAATTCGTACATGTTATGTATTGAAAGGAAAGATCCAAGAAATGATTAAATCTGGAGCTATCTCTCTTACTCCAAAAGAGAAGACCGTCACCTCCAACGTCGTCTCTATGCAATTTGGAAATTTCCCTCCTCAACTCCTTGAAAGTGGGATTGTTCCTATTCCCAAGGCAACTCTTGACATAGTGAATCTTCCTCCTCCACAGTCTGAAGGATTAGTGCCAATCACTTTGGAAACAGGGGAAATCATGTGGATCCATCCTGATCTAGTGGCAGATTTTGAATCGCCTTCTCCTCAAAAGATTTTTTCTCAAAAATCTAAGAAGGCTGGAAAGATCAAGTCATGTCATATGACTTCTCTTGGGTCTACCTCTGACACAGAGCCAAAAGACAAAGAAGAAGCACTTGTTAGTGCTACTCGAACGGGGAAACCTAACCTAAAGGATTATTCTAAAAATCCTGAAGATCCTACTGATATCCCTTCAGATGCTAAAGATGCTCCTAATGTTCCTCCCGAAGAAGAACCATCTACTGAACCTGTTCCTCCCAAGCCTATGGCTCTGGAGAAAGGCAAACAACAGACTCGGTTTGATAAGCCAATCAAGAAGTCTTCTCCTCTTGGACTTCAGAAGCCTTACAACTTCGACATTTTGGCTCAGCTTGCTAATACTCCCGCTAGAATGTCCCTTTTTGAACTTCTACGTCTTTCCAAAGAGACTCGGGAGACGTTAAGTGAAGCACTTCTACAAGCTGACTATTGTCGTGCACAATTGAAGAAGCCGGATGCGGAACCTGCCACTTGCTTACATTGCAACAGTGTACTGGAGATTATCCCAAATATCACCTTTACACAAGACAACATGTTACTGGAGGATAATCGACATGACCGACCTCTCTACTATACTGGTTATATTGATACGATAAAGATAGATCGTATTCTCATTGACCCAGGGTCTGCTATAAGCATAATGCCAAAGAGTTTGTTGGATGAACTAAAAATCCCTCTTCACAAGCTCTCCAAGACGGTTACTACTATCTTGGGATTCAATCAAAGCCGAAGTGAGCCTTTGGGAAAGATTCATCTGAAGCTTCAGATAGGTGATTTCAGATCTAAAGTCACTTTCTATGTGATCGAGATCGCGGGATCCTATAATCTTCTTCTGGGGAGGCCCTTTCTTCATGAAAATAATGTGGTGCCCTCTACTCTTCATCAATGTTTTAAATACATTGATAGCAATGGAAGAGTACAAAAAGAAGTTGCTGATATAAATCCCTTCCATGGGGTTGAAGCTTATTTCAATGATTCCCGAATGTACAAAGAAGAGTATACAAGGATCATACAAGCTATGGAGAAAGAAGATGCACAAAGTGAGACTTTAATAATCCCTGTTAAATGTCGAACTACTCAGCAACAATCTTCTAAACCCTCTGGAGAAGATTCTTTCATCATTCCAGTGAGTGGACGGATCTCTCCGTTACCTCAGTCATCTACTCAGAATACACTGATCATTTCTGTCAGTGGGCGTACTACAGTTCCTGTACCTTCACAAGATATTCTGCTAATTCCAGTTGGAGGGCGGACTACTCTTCCTACTCAAACTTCAAGGGAGCTCACCTCTTCTGAGCCATTTGTTATCGATCTTAATCGAAACAAAGCTTCTTCTTCTTCTCCCCCTTTAGTCATTGACTTGGCTAAAATCTCTAAGGCTCAGCCTTCTCCCAATGTAAATATTGCTGCTTTTACATTTAATAAAAAGTCTCCACCTTTGCAGTACGTTGATGTGTGTAATTATGTTCATAGTTATTTACATCTGTTAGATGACTTGAACACAATAACCATAGGAGTTGTACAGACTGTTCATACAGATGTATCTCTAGAACCTGTACAATCTTATACTTTCTAGTTCCCAGCAGAAAGCCAGGAGACATTCCAATATTCTTCTACAAAGGGCCTCAAAATCCTTCTGATCTTGAAGATGATGACAAAAATGATGATACTGGAAGATTACAACTACGTCGTTATAGTCAGCAATCTAGAGACATCATCAAAAATATGGGCTATGACTTCAGGACTGGCCTTAATAATGGAAAAGGAAGAAAAATGCCTGTCCGGATTCCTCCTTTGAAATATGGAAGGACGAAATGCGGATTGGGTTATACTGCTCCTACTCCTTTCATCAATATTATCCATGAAGATCTTGAGTCTGACGAAGATAAGAGATCTGATTCTTCTAGTACCACTTCTTGGGAGTTCCGTTTCGAGCAAAAAAAACCTCCGACTGAAGATAAACTTGTTCAAATAGATGTTGGTGAAGAGGGGTCTCCCAAACCAATATTCATCAGTAAAAGTCTTCCAGAAACTGATAAGAAAGACATGATCAAACTCATTCGTGATTACATCGATGTCTTTGCTTGGAGTTATGAAGATATGCCAGGGCTTGATCCTCAAATTGCAACTCACAAGCTCAATATCTTGCCGAATGCTAAACCGGTCAAACAACAACAACGACGATTTCGTCCGGACATCATGGATGCAATTGAAGCTGAAGTCAATAAACTCATTACCTCTGGGTTTATTAGAGAGGAACAACATCCCGATTGAGTGGCTAATATTATTCCTGTTCTTAAAAAGACTGGCAAGATCAGAGTATGCATAGACTTTCACGATCTCAATGCGGCATGTCCTAAAGACGAATTCCCTCTACCAATCACTGATGTCATGGTTGATAATACCTATGGATTTGAACGAATGTCATTCATGGACGGGTATTCTGGGTATAATCCGATCAAAATGTTCCCAGAAGACGAGAAGCACACTTCTTTTAGAACGCCGATTAGTACATACTGTTATACAGTTATGCCATCCGGTCTCAAGAATGCAGGAGCAACTTATCAACGAGCTATGAGCACTATATTCTGTGAACATTTACGGAAAACAGTCGAATGCTATGTTGATGATATTGCAGTCAAAAGTCGACAAAAGGAGGATCATATCCAAGATTTGAAGACTATATTTGATCTAATGCGTAAGCATCAATTAAAGATGAACCCTACTAAGTCCTTCTTAGGCGTCTCTAGTGGTAAATTTCTCGGCTTCGTCATTACCTCTAAGGGTATACACGTGGATCCTGAGAAGATCAAAGCCATCCAAGAGATGCGTCCTCCACGCACCTTAAAAGAGCTACGAGGATTTCAAGGAACAATCGCTTATATCATGAGATTTATCTCTAATTTATCAGGACGCTGCAGACCATTCAACAAACTTATGAAGAAAGGTGTCTCTTTTGTCTGGAATGATGAATGTCAGAAAGCATTCGATGATATAAAACAATATATGATAAGCCCTCCAGTATTGGTACCTCCCGTCTCAGGAATACCGTTCCTCCTCTATACTCGAGCAATGAGTCATTCATTGGGTGCATTACTCGCTCAAAAGAATCAAAATGGCCATGGACATGCCATTTATTATCTCAGCCGCACTATGACCGGAGCTGAACCTCGATATTCACCGGTTGAAAAAGAATATCTAGCCTTGATGTTTGCTGTCCAAAAGATACGTCATTATATCATTGGCCAGACTATTCATGTCATCTCCAGGATCAATCCTATACGAATCATGATGAAGAAATCCAGTGTTTTGAATTCTCGATTGGCTAACTGGGGAATCCTACTTGCTCAGTATGATATGCACTATATTCCTCAGAAATCAGTCAAGGGACAAGCTTTAGCTTATTTTTTTGGCTGCTCACTCAATTCCAGAAAATTCAAAACTCTATGATGAAATCCCAGATGAAGTCCTAGATTCAAATCAAATTACTGAAGAAGATCCTACTTGGCGTCTATTCTTTGATGGAGCATCAAGAATTGGTCCTAATGGCGATATTGTTGCTGGAGTTGGAATTGTTCTTGTATCGCCAGAAGGTCTTGCCATCCAAAGAGCTTATTCTCTCGATCAGCCGTGTTCAAACAATATAGCTGAGTACAACGCATTGCTTATTGGTCTTTAACTCGCTAAACATCTGAATATTCAATATTTGGAGGCGTATGGAGACTCTAAACTTATTGTCAATCAGATCAGGGGTACTTATGAAGTTCGCCATCAAGATCTGGTTTCTTATCATAGAGTGGCCATATTTATGGCCTCATCATTTAAGGAATTCTTCATTGAACATGTTAGGCGAGCATGTAACACAAAAGCTGATGCCCTTGCTAATCTTGCAGCGGTGCTGGCTATCCCAATCAGACGACAACAAATGATTGTTGTTCGTAGTCGAGAATTATTTCATCTTGAAAATAACCTGACTCTAGGACTTCCAGTTGACATTGAAGAATCAACATCTCATGACGTCAACACAACAAGAGGACTTGGATTTAGTCGTAAATCGATATCATCTTCATCCGATTCCAGCATGGAATTCATCTTCAGTAACTCGACTGAGAATCAGAATACGGATAAAGATTGGAGACTTCCTTTCTTAGATCTTGTATTGTATGATATTCTTCCGGATGATCCGAGTGAGGCAGCATCTATCAGATGACGATCACTCAGATTCTATTACAATCATACAACAAAGACCTTATATCGTCGAGCTTATGATGGTTTACTCCTTCGGTGCATTGCCGGTGATGAAGCCCAACAAGTTATTCGTGAAGCACATGATGGAATTTGTGGAGCGCATCAACCTGGGCCAAAACTTCAAGACCGTATTCGACGGATGGGTTATTTTTGGCCAACTATGGTATCAGATGCCATTGAATATGCAAGAAAATGCAAAGCTTGCCAAATCCATGCGGATTTTATACATCAACCTTCGGAATTTCTACATCCGACGGCAGCATCATGGCCCTTCGAAGCTTGGGGCATGGACATTGTCGGCCCGATCAATCCACCGTCATCTAAAGGTCATCGGTTCATTCTCGCAATAACCGATTACTTCTCCAAATGGGCCGAAGCTATTCCTTTATCTGAAGTTAAGACGTCTAATGTCATCAGCTTTATTAAGCACCACGTCATTTACATATTTGGTGTTCCTCGACGCATTGTTCATGATAACGGACCACAGTTCGTCAGCCAGAAATTTACTCGATTCTATGACGATCACTGGATCAATAATGTTGCTTCTACCGCATATAATCCAGCAGCTAACGGATTGGCAGAAGCTTTCAACAAGACTATCATCAAACTCCTAAAGAAGTTTGTCTCCACTAACAAACGTAATTGGAGTGACAAGCTCGGGGAATGCTTGTGGGCTTATCGTACTACAGTCCGTAATGCTACTAAGTGTATACCTTTGTCTCTAGTGTACGGATCTGAGGCTGTTCTCCCATTAGAGATTCAAATTCCTTCTTTAAGGATAGCAATCGCTAATGAACTCACTGCTGAAAATAATGATCGTCTTCGACTTCAAGAATTGGAGGCTCTGGATGAAAAACGGTTATCTGCTCAACAGAATATTGAATTCTATCAAGCTAGAATTTCAAGGGCTTTTAACAAGAAAGTCAGAATTCGAACATTTCAGAAAGGAGAACTTGTGCTTACTGTCAGACGCCCGATGACTATGACACACATGAGTAAGGGCAAGTTTGATGCAAAATGGTAAGGTCCATTCATTGTCAATAAGATCTTTTCTAATGGGGCTTATCAACTCACTACTCTAGATGGTAAAGCCACTATGATGCCCATCAACGGCAAATTCTTGAAGAAGTACTACGTCTGATATTTCTATCAGAGTGTCCTCCCATCACTCTCCAGCTGTTTCATTGTTCTTTCCGAAGAATCATTCTGATATCTATTATCCCCAGTGGAGATAGGTATTCTACTTTGTATCGTTTTCTCAACAAATTTGATATCCAGAAAATCATGTCCACATTATCTCTGAATTTTCTATCTCAATATCATATTTATGAAAATGATATTTAGTCTTTCTGATTTCTGAGTCAAAAGATCAATGAATAAAGGCAAAAATATAAAGTGGGAAGGATATATTGTAAACAAAGTTTCCTTAAAGGAGTTTATTTGAGACAAATCCCTCAAGAAAAAAAAAGTACATCATCATGGAAGATCACTGTGATCCCTTTCATATTTGGGACGAGGACCACATACATAATCAGCAAAAGAATTGAATACATCTTTTCTGACTGCACCAAAATTGACAGGCAGCCAGCCTCATTGCTTCTTCTTCTTCGGTTTCTCCTGGTTCGACCAGGAAGTCCAGGATATCTTTTGGCGGCTTGGGAGTAGACGAGCTTTCGCCCATTTCCTTCTTCTGCGGAGGTGGATGTTCTTTAACACCTTCAGTAGCTTCAAGGGCGACTTCAGCCTTCTTTATGTTCTCTTCAAAAGATATTGTGGATAAAATGCGATCCTTCTATTCAAATATATGCTCTATTTATAGGCATATGGTTACAAGGATCGAAGGGACGTATTCTTTCCCGATATTCAGTTCATCCATTCATTTCTCACATTCATCCGACGTTTCACATGTTCATTAATACTTGACGGTTCATCCGTTTATTTATTACATTCATTCGACAGTTCATCTGTTCATCGTTTCTTAACGGTTCATCCGTTCATAATCTTCTATCAGTTTATTAAGTGGGGATTCGTTATTTATCATGTTTTCATAACCTCTGAATAAATTCCGAATCTGCTTACTCATTTGTCATGTTTTGACCTCTGTATAGAAATCAATCTATTTTCTTTCGAGTTCCTATATATTATCATGTCCATAATACCTCTGATAATATCATATACTCTAAAAACAGAAAAGATGATTTTATTATCTATCATGTCCACAATTCATCCATAAATACAAATTATTGAGCATAGAAGAAGTGTCATTTCCATTCCCATTTCACCACAAAAAGTCTATTACATTTTCTTAGACTTTCCTACAAATCATAATGGAAATCTATTACAAATCTTGGATTTTCATTCTATGTACAACTGAGATCTATTTCTTCTTGGATCTTCTCTGGCAATCTCGTTGTTTGTGGCAATTCCTGGGTGTCCAGCAGGAATTAAACTCTGGTCTTATCTCTCAGACGAGAGGAGAACCACAGAGTAGGGCAACACGAAAACGTGTTGCTGCCAATACAACTGGTGGATGGGGGTAACCTCTCAAGGTAGACAGGAATGTATCCAAACCTTGGGATACAATTCCTGGTTCTGCCTTGAAAGGAACTCTACTACCCGATTTCTCGGTAGTAGAGTTAACTCCACCATCCAACTCTCGTGTATAAAGGCTCTTCCTACCATCTAAGGAAGACCCTTCTATCTCACGAAGAGTTCTGAGTTGTCTGATTTATGCGTCAAAAGCATATGAGCTCCCTGATGTGGGTGTCAGAAGAACATTGTCCACAGCATCCACATCACCAATGCCAGTTCTGAAGAAGGTTTTCAGCCAAAATTCTGCAAGAAACAGTAAAGAAAAATCAGTCAACAGAAACTGGCCAAGCAAAGACAGATGCATTCTGTTCATTTTAGGAAGATGAATTTGTCCTTAGCAAACAAAAAATTCGATACGTGTATATTGAACTTACCGCTGAGTTTGCTGCTAAGGATTGACAGATCCATGTCTGGTAGCTGTGCACAGAGATTTGACATCAGACAACATGGCTTTCCTATTTTCTTCTCATAGAAAATTCATTCTCAGAAGAGAGGAAGAAGAATGGGAAGATGAGTTTGCGTGGAGTTCATCCATCTATTTAAAGGGTCAAGTGCAGGTCTATTCTTGGAAAAGATCCGCATAAATAGCGCTCGTAAATTGTGGAATGAGTGTCACGTGTACTTCGGGAGACCGTGCAACATTGGAAACAGTCAAAGAGTGCTAATTAATATTCTTCATTAAAAGGCACGCAGATCAAACACAAAAGTTGTACTTTATTCTTTAAACAGGCACTGATGGCCTTACAAAAAGACTAAAAAAGTGCAACAAAAGCGTAGAAAGTTACGCCCTATTTTCCAGAGCGGCTAAGTTTGATGCCTAACTCCTCTACGCTCTTAACTCCCAGGCGATGCAATAGAGTCTCGAGCATTTCACGCTTCTCCATAAGGCTCCGCCCATCAGAAGAAGACGAGCCATCCAATCCAAAGTAGCTCAAGAGATTCTTGGCTAACTACGTGGAGTCGTCCTTGAGCTCGATGACGATAGGTTCGGGTTCTTTACCCCCAAAAGTGGGGTCACCATGGGAACAAAAGCCCAACTTGCGTGCTTCCTCTTCGGCTGCTTCCTTTGGGGTCATATTTTCGAGAGATGAATGTCAAAGCTGAGAATCTCTTCCTGTTTATACAACAGATCTCAGTCGACTAGTTCATATTCCACCATAAATTGGACGCAATCAGTCTCGAAGAACGAAGAGCCATTATGACATTTAATAAGTTCATTTGGATGTTTTCAAAGAACTTCGAAGTCTTTTCGACTTCCGAAAAATTTTGGAGCCATCTCAGCGTGACTTTAACTCATTTCATCATCTTTATTTTCAAAGTATTTTGAAAATATTTTATCATTTTTCAAAAACTTTGAAGGGGGTTTTACAGGCCTCAAAAATGAGGTCACGCTGAGTTGATCAGAACAAGTCACGCAGAGTGATCCGAGAAGCAGCACAAAAGATATGCTAAGTTCTGCCTGTCCATCTCCTTTAGAAATCATGCAGAGACAGCTCAGCCATACGTCAGAATCATAATAACTGACAACACAGCAGTCGAGAAACGTCTCCTCGTATGCCACGTATGCACAGAACTCGAGAGATCATCGCCGTCTTTTGCATAATTTTCGAAATCTTCCTTAGCAAGACTCACTCTTCACCAAGTTGGCGTGACTTTGGGTCTTATCTTCATTTAATGCGGCTGACAATATAATCAATTTCAGAGATTTTGTGTCAGACGAAGCGTGCCAAATCAAGACAGCTGGCGGTTTGTGTGGATTCTGAACCTTCTCCTTCCTCAAGTTTGCGTGGATTTTTGAGTTATTCTTCTCAAAGCCTGCGTGAATTCTGAAGTATTCTTCTTCAAAGCTTGCGTGGATTTCGCCTTCAACGAGTCTGCGTCAACGAAACTGCGTGGATTTTTGCCTTCAGCAAGACAGCGTGGATTTCATTTCAACTGGAGTACGTGGCAGCCATGCCACCGATCTCTCTCTCACGTGCCCAGTAACTTGCACACTGACCCATGCACTAATGCCATGTGTCCAACAGTTACGGGCCACGTCCAGTAACTACTCACTAACCCTGCGTGTATTTAGAGTCTGCGTGACTTTTAAATGCACCAGTGGTGAGGTAGTTATCTTTTCAGTTACTGTTTTGACTCTATAAATAGAGTTCCTTTTTTTTCATTCATTGTACAGATACATTGATATCTACTGTCAAAATTTTGAGAGCTTTTCTTCTTCGCATAGTCCAAGGGATAAAGCGATCGTCTTCTAGATCGGATTCCTACTGTTGTAATTTTCCCAGAAATACAACAAATAAAGAGAATTTCTTTATGGAAAATAATATGTATATGAGTTGGTTTAGGTTTATAGTTGACCAAAGGTCAACATTGAGTCAATAGTGACCAATTGACTTAGTTGACCAAACCCTAAAGTTGACCCTTGATAGCCTAAGTTTGACCACTTGACTAGTTTGACCTAGTTGACTAGAGTATTGACTTGGTTTGACCTAGAGTTGACTTTGACCTAGATTGACCTAGAAATTATGTAGATGCATTGTACACTTCATTTATAATCCCCTGTATACATCATGACTTGTGTTGCTCTAAATAGGACTCAGATACCTCGTTTCGGACGGTATATTCTCACAAACATTCAGATCGCAGGCGAGTACATTCTCTTATTATTTCATAACTTGCTTAGGATTATATTCCTACTCTAGATTACCTTATTTGATGCTGTCATGATATTATCATGGATTGGTACTATATGGATCCCTACATTGAGATGTTATCCCCCTCGGGAGCATCGGATACTTCATGTCATGTGTTTCATGTACATCATGTATTTTTCGCTCTCATGTTTCTCATGTGCTTCATGTACTGTTCATGTACGCTCGTGTACTCTCATGTGCTCTCATGTACGGTCATATTTCTCATGTACTTCATGTGTAACCTATACTTCATGTGTACCCCTTCATGGGCCTTCATGTGGAATTCATGTGCACTTAGTTTTGAGCCCTCGTGTATACTTATGTACACCTATTTATGAGCTTTCATATGAAAATTATGTGCGTAACATAACTTATCTGGATCCTTGTGTATTGATTGGAGTATAGGGAGAGTATAAATAATCATGTGAATAATTCCAAAGTAGTATAACCACGTGAGCCTCTTTAGTATATTCATGTGCAAATCCAGCCATTCACATATCGACTTTGTACTCTATATCACTAGTCACTGATAGTTCTCTACTTATAGTAGATATTTCCATTACAGTTCTCTCTATTTACATCATGTACATTCTTTCAGTTTTCATGTATCGTACCCTTTTGCATGTCTATATTTTCTAACCTGCTATGATCTGTGTGAGATGTATTGTGCTCACTCCCGTCCTGATTAGGCCTGTTAAAAATATTACAGATGATACCGAGGATTTCTGCCCCACCTACTATGGAGCCCATCTAGACGACACCTGTGAGTTGGACCCACATGAGGATCCAGCTCTAGCTGAGGACTGTCATCCCTTCTGCTTTATACTAGATTAGCTAGGCTTTATCTTATTTCTTATGTCATTTGTATTGACTTTAGAGTTGTATTATTTTCTGGATGTTTGTGATGTTGTGTCGTTTAGACACTTAGACTTTCTCTTCTGTTTGTATCTCAGTTTGAGGATTTCATATTTATCATATCGTGCTATTTCATCTCTAGATTGTGATTGAGTTGTACTTTATGTGATTTGTCCTCCGTTCGGAGAGTATATCATATTGTATTTAGTTTGTGATAGTGACCTAGGACAGCGTTCTACCGTCGACACTGCGGCATAGGCTGGACGTACCCACTTCTCGTGCCCCTACACTGGGTGCAGGTCGTGACACTTTGAACTGCTAAAACCAATGTCGCTCCATAAAGCTTTGACAAACCATTCGTCGCCAAAATCAGATCCGTAGATGTCACTACCCGCACCCTAGAGTAATGGCACGAGATGTGGGTATGTCCAGCCTACACCGTAGTGTCGGCGGTATAGAACGCTGTCCTAGGTCAACATCTAACAATATCAAGGTACATGTACAGTATATACACTCCGAATGGAGGTGACATAGCAAATATAGTCTCAATCACATCTAAGGTAAAACATGATAAAAGATAGATGGATAGATAAGAACAGAATAAAATCACAGAGATACAATCCAGATAAGTCTAAGTGTCTAAATAATACATATCCCAAATAGCATATCAGAATCTCAATACAGTAATCCAGAATGAAAATAAAAGACATCCTAATCAAGGGAAGTATCATCCACTGCTAGGGGGTCCTGCTGCTGGTCCAGGTCACAGCAGTCCTCTAAGGTCGTACCGTAATAAGTAGGGCAGAACGCCTCAGCCTCGTCCTCTATAATATTTTCAACAGGTCCAGTCAGGACAGGAACGAGTACAGTACATCTCAACAAATCATAACAGGTAGGAAATATAAACATGTTAGAGAGTAAAATACAGAAAACTGAAAGAATAACATGATGAAAAAGAAAGACTGTAAATAAATAGATATAATATATAGAAGAACTAACAGTGCTAGTGATTCAGACTACAAGACAGTTATGTAAACGGCACGATGTTGTACACGAGTAATCTAAAGAGGTTGTATACGAGTAATCTACTGGATTGAATACATAACCACTTCTACTCCCCCGCCCCAATCAATACACAAGGATCTAGCCAAGTTATGTTATTGTACACGAAGTATAGTCGTACACGAAGATCATGTGAGCACATGAGTATACACGATTTCACACGATTTGCACACAAAAAGCACGAACACAAGGAGTACACGATGCTCATGATAAAGTACACGAACACGAAATACCTGATGTATCCGCTAAGGGGATAACATCGCACGAACAGATCCATATAGTACTAATCAGTGTTTCCAACGTGTCAGCATCATGTGAAGTAATCTAAAGCAGGAAATATACTCCTAAGCAGGATATAAAATGATCAGAGAATGTACTCGCCTGTATCCTGAATATCTGAAGAGTATCTACTGTCCAAGGAGTGGTGTCTGTCTCCTATAGAACAGTACAAGTCACTATAAGTCTAAAATGATATGATAGACTGCTATAATACATCTACATGAAGTTTGGGGTCAAACTGGACTAAAGTCAACTCTAGTCAACTAGACTAGTCAAACTAGGTCAACTAGGTCAAGCCTAAGCCAAACAAGTCTTACTAAGCCTAACCAGCCTATTCTAGTAAGCACACACCATTTCTAGGCTATACAAGTCAACTACACACTTAACTGGCATTCAAGCCATACCCATAGGCAATGAGCCATAGGCTATAGGCCCATAGGCTATATTACCTATAGTCCAAACCACATTCTCTCTCTCTCTCTCTCTATATATATATATATATATATATATATATATATATATACCTAGAGTGATAGGTAGAGGGAAACATGCATTTGTCAAGGGGTGTGTGTGTATCATGTGAACAGTAGAGTGCTAGATTAGGAATGTGTGTGTACATGTGTGTGTCTATATAGAAAAACAGTGTGTGTGTGAGAGTGGAATATACATGGCTGTGTGTGTGTGATACACATGGGAAAAGTTCAGTGTCTTAGTTATAGGACTAGCAATGTGTAAACCCTGTGTGTGTGTGTGTGTGAGGGTTTTAAAGTAGTGTGTAAATAAGGAATAGGAAAACAGTGCTTGTGTAAACCTGTAAGGGTGAGTGTCAATGTGAATTCAGTATTAGGAAGTGAACTAAAACTCAGGAATTATGCAATGAATGTTAGTGTCACATGGATATTGGTGTGACAGTAAAATAGGAAGGAAGAGTGTGTACTAGAGAACCAATCTCAGATTTGGGTTTCCAGGAAAATTCAATGACAGTGTCATATGTGAAATCAAATTGATAGCACAAACTTTCCAAACCCAATTTCGAATCCATATATTCCATCCCATTAAATAACAGTGAACCATATACATACCTAGGGATTTAAACAGGGCAATAAAACATTCCATTCAGTTTTAAAAGGATTAAAGGAATCAAAAGACAGTTAGAAACAACCCTATATAGGAATAAAACCTGGGATTGAACATTTCAATTTAGTTTGAAAACTGGAATTTAAGTGACAGTTTAATAAGGGAATGCAAACATTGACAGTTTAAGTATCCTTCCAAACCAATATCAAATCCCATTCAACAATGAACCTAACTAACATTTGAACTTAACGAACCAATATATCAGTGAGCTAATACAATGTACATGAATGAATCATAGTATCAAGACTTAGCTAAAACAGGAATTAACGGTGTTCATAGAGTATCAGTCACAGTTTTACAACTCAGTTCAACCTCCCAAAAACCAAATTCGAAATCTAAAAACCCACCAAATCAGTAAACAATATTATAATGATGTAATTGCACATGTATAGATGATTAAATGGCAAAAAAACTTCAGTTTTAAAATAGGAAGTAAAGTTAGAGTTTAATCTCAGGAAAATGTGTATTCAGTCGACTCTCATCAGTCCATTCCTATATTCAAAACCCTATAACCTTGCTAACCTCAACCAACACACGTAAACATCATTAACAACTAATATACATGTAAGTAAATCTAACATAGCAATTTAGCATCAAAAACTCAGTTTGAATAGGAATTAAACTCAGGAAATTAAAAAATGAAAACTGAGTATCAGTCCACACAGGGAATTCAAATTTTGAATAATCAAACACATTAATATGATAGACTAAGGGTTGGTAATTAACAATAAATACGTACACGTGATGCACACCCAGTATCGTGTCCAAAACCTGACACGAACGTGTCCAAAACTCCATACGAACTCAGCACTGCACTGTACACGCACAGTGGTGAACCCGTGCACGTGTCCTAGCTCACACGATGTAACACCGAATTTTTCAGATGAGGGTAAATTTAAAATTTTGTGATAGTAATCATTTAATAATTATATTTAAATCATATTGTGATTTTTGGTGATTTTTAATTAATTTAAAACTATTTAAAATGTTGATTGGTGATTTTGATGGTTAACTAGTTAAACCCTAGTATTGCTAAGCCTAGAGACTAAGCATGACCATGGGAGCCTAGTCACGTGATTAGAATTTTATATCACCAATTTTTAGACTAGGGGTATTTTGGTCATTTTGACAATTTTATGAATTTGTAGTTTATATTAATTAAATATTGTGCTAGTCTTTTAGGGGAGCCTTAACCAAGAAGTTAACCTAACCTAGATTAGTCATGAGGTTATAATTAAGGTTAGAACATTCCTATTAAGTGCCAAGGTTAGTAATATCTAGATATTATTATGAAAGATATTTCTTTTTAAGATATTTGTGAAAAGAAGCCTTGGGCCAATAGGAAGCTTGGAAATTGGGTGGAGGAACCTCAACCACTCATCTAAAACCCTAACCTTAAAGATTTCAACAGCCACACTAGACCCCCCTCTTATAAAGTCACATTAACAAAGCCTTGGCCTCTTTTACAAACCCTAGAAAAAGCCCTACTTGTTCTTCCCTAAAACTCTCCCCATTAATCCAAATTGAGCACAAATTGAGTCAAATCAATTGCATCATCATCCCCAATAGTAGAGGATACTTGTGGGTGCTTGCTAGCAAGGTTCGAGGACGGTTGAACCGAAGAAAATCGAGGAATACGTCGAATCGAGGCTCTTTACATTGAGATTCTAGCTCTCAATAGGTAAACCTATCAACACCCATTAAAATCATGATTTTTCTTCATAGATGCATTCATTTAGGGTTCCCCTAGGTGTAGCCCAAGTTTGGTAGGAATCCGTGTCCATTTCGTATCCGTATCGGACATGTATCGGTGTATTTAAATACGTGTTTGACGAAAAGTCACATAGAAATAAATATAATTAATTTCAAAAACTAATTACATGATTTTGAAGCCCTTGACATGATGATCACAAATCATTTGGACTGAGCACGTTTTAGAGCCGTGTCCGTGTCCAAAATGGATACGAATACGCTGCACGATACTGTCGTGCAGTGTCCTGCTGCTCGATCACGATTTCTCCGTGTCTGTTTCACTTGGACACGTGAAAATTGACACACAGCTAGGGGACATGACTGACATGTCTTTCCCAAAGTTTCGTGTCAATTGATAACGTGTCGGATACGATATTTGATGTGCACTGATCTTGTACACAGACACACGTGCGCAGAAATCCACACTGATACGCCTCTGTATCGTGGACACGCGACTTCATGGACATGACTCAGGCACTTAGATACCTACCCTGACACCCCACCTAGCTGCTGACATGTGCACGAGACCCAAGGTTGTGTGTGTCGTGTCCTAGCCCGACTCATACACGTGCACGAGGCTGTCTGCACGTTTTAGCATCTGTGTGTGTGTTCTTTCTGTTAGGACACGTTTGTGTCCAGTTTCCTGACACTAGGACACACCCATGACACACTTACACCTATACAACTATTTACCAACCATTGATGTGGGATCTTAGTTGTGTTTTGGACATCGAATTTAAGTTTCCCCCAACTCCTGACATTGTGCACTGATACTGAATAAACCCGAGTAAACTTCAGAGTATATATATGTTTTAATTCATTGATTAATGAATATTGTGATGCATTAACATGTATACATGTCTGGGACATGTACTGGTTCGAGTTAGTTCATGTACTTCATTACAAATCTATGTATATATATGTCTGAATGTATATATATATATAGATGATGATGTATTATATATATGTATACATATATGAGAGCAGTAGAGTTAAAGGGGTTAGAGTAATTGGGTGTATGTATAAGAGAGAGGGGAGTGTAGTAGAGAATGTGGGATTTCAGTAGCAGCTGCATAGGCACTGGCCTTGGCATGGCCTGCCTTGACTGGCTTGGCCTAACTTGGCCTTGGTTGAGCTGAACATATCAATATATGTTTCCAGTTTTTTTCACAGAAAACTGAGATTAATGATGGTTTACTGTTTGAATGTAGGAAACTGAAATAATAATTGGAATGGTTGTTATGGATTAACTGGAATTGGTAGATTCACTGCTAGGTAAAACCTGAGAATGTGATGCCTGGGATTTCAGTAAAACTGAAATAGGTTTTGGTTTCCTGAAATGTTAGTTACTTAAGTGCTAGTTTGAAATTGTGTTAGAGGGTTTTGATATGGTTTACGAATTGGGATTGGATGGTTAGAACTGTCATTTAGGTTTCCTAAATCCTGAGATTTCACAGGAAGGTGGGGCTGGTTACACATGTAATTAATTCCTAAGATTGAAATGAAAACCTGGAATCAGTGTACACTGATATGAGACACACATGTGAATGATGGGTTTTGGTCCCTTGAGTTCAGTAGGATTTGAAATTAGATTAGATTTGAATTATAGGTATTAGTATTTTCCAGTTCTATATTAAATCAAACTGACAGTTAAAGAATACCTGAATGCATAACAGTGAACTGAAATGGAAGTTAAGATTTCGTGTGTGAATGAAATGGGTTTAGATTCATTGATTAAATGAAATACCTGAGAATTTAGGGAATGTAAATGTTGTTTCACTGTAGAGTAACTGAGATTTGGCTAACTGTTATTAAACTGCCATGTTACTGAATTCCTGAAATTAAGCACATATGCCTATTCATGAGAACATGTAACTTAGACTATACACACACACACATTAATTCATTTTGACACCAATCACATTCCTGAGATTAGGAGTTGGGTTGAATAGTTGGGTTAGCCTATAGGCTTACCTATAGGATACTTGGGCTTAAGTTGAGATATGTGGACTGTATTGATTCCTAAACATTCAACCCCCAGTCAAAACTGATTTCCTATTTCATAAATTCAATGTTCCATTCACCATTGCACACACTCACACATCCTAGTCTATCCCTCTGTACACATAACATGTTGTTTTCTATTTTCACATTCATGTACCACACATTCCATGATATACACTAACCTATTTTACATCTCACACATTTCAGTCTCTTCTTTCCCTCTTTTAAATATGTATATGTATGTACCTATATACACATGAATGTAATGCTATGTATCCACATATGTAATGTAGGTATCCCATGTATGTTAAACTAAATGCTAGATATACAGAAATATGTACTTAAGGTTGTATTCATATATGTTATGAATATTGTAATAAAGATATGCATATAGGCAATGTAATGCACTATCAAATGCATTGTATATGCAATGTATGCATGTTGTGTGCACCAATGCCATGTAATGTAATATAGAATGATATACAATGTATGCTCAATGGTAAGGTAGTACCCAATGTATGCCTCTATATGCATGAATGTATATATTTATATATTGAATCTATTTGGTATATAGCCTAGTATTAGAGTGACCTATGGGTGGTTGTTTAGACTTGAGTTGACTGATTTAGACCTAGTTTGACCTAGACAGTTGACCATGTTTGACTTAGAGTTAACTTTGACCTAGATTGACCCAGAAATTATGTAGATTGCATCGTAGATTTCATTTACCTTATTTTAAACACATTATAACCCATACTGCTCTATTTAGGACATTGTGACTCCGGTGCAGACATCTGATATTACATTACTCTTTTCAGAGTATCAGGCGAGTACATTCTCTGATAGTTCTTTCATTTACTTGTCAATTACTGTACTTCAGTTCTAGTTAGTTTTATGTGATTCTTACAACACGTATGAATATTTCTGGATTCATGTATGCGACACATACCATCTGTCTGGCCTCTATTTCTGGAATCACTACTGGCATCACCTTCTGGAACCACTACTGGCATCACCTTCTGGAATCACTACTGGAACCACCTACTGGAATCACCCTAGAATCTTTTGCTGGTATCATTATGGGCTGGACTCATCTCGATTTCTCGTGTCATTTTCTGGATTCACTTGTACTTGTGGGCGGGGAAATATTGGAATAGACATGTGAACATTCCCAAATACTGGAACCACTCCCTTGGAATTATTCTGGAACGATAACCATCCCACACTTGGCCGAGTGTGCGGTGTGCCGTATTACCTATAGCCGTTTACATGTCAATCCCGATATTTTAAAACACACTGTTAGACTATAGGCTGGACTCACCCTGGAACCTTTGATCATTGACTGGACTCACCTCATACCAGACTCATCTTGTACTGGAATCACCTGGTATCAGATTCATGTTGTCTGGATTTACTTGGGTTTTGCACTTGTTACATTTACATTCTGGACTTATATCATGTTGCTCTAGTTCAGCTAGTTCTATTTATAGTCTTTATTGCTATGGTTCTTCTCTTGTTTTACTTACCTTACTTCCCTTGTATCTTAACTGTTTTTCTATACCATCACCTGTATACAAACTACCATATTCATCAATAAAACTGTCTATAACTGCTTTATAGTTCTCTGTCATTTATTTGGAATTTCTTGATGATTTGTACTCGTTCCTGTCCTGACTGGACCTGTTGAAAATATTACAGATGATTGCCCTGAGGACATTTGCCCTACTTGCCTTGGAGCAGGAGATGGCTTAGCTAACTTTGGCCCCGACACTCAGGAGTGATCGGGAGACTAGCTAGTAGACTTGGTTTAGTTTTCATGTTTTAGAACTTGAATTGTAATAACTTGAGATACGAGTTTGTATTTGAGTTTGTTTGAGATATTATTACTTAATAGTTTATAAATGTTGTTGTTAGTCTTTAGTTATTAACTTCTGTGTTATCTTATCATTCTTAGACTGTGATTGAGATTCATTATATCTATACTTGTCCTCCGTTCGGAGTTGAGATTTGACAAGTACATTATATAATTGCGTGAGTTGTTGATTAGATAGTAACCTAGGACAGCGTTCTACCGCCGACACTGCGGCGTAGGCTGGACGTACCCACTTCTCGTGCCCTTACTCTAGGGTGCGGGTCGTGACAAACGACACGAGACCATTGGACACGAGACTTTGGGAGTGTCGTGTCAGACACTGCCCCTAGATCCATGTCCAATCTCACGTGTCCACGAGCCCTAAAACGGCCGTACGGACACGCGGGTAGCAGGGCAGCCAACCACGCGCGCGCGAGGCGTGTCCACGGGTCTAATGCGACTCCGACACGACACGAAACGTGCTCAGTCACTTAGAAACCTATAAGCGACCTAAAACCTAATTTTTTATTCAAACAAAATCAGAAAATAGGATCGAAATGCCCACTGTGGCATTTCGTCGAACACCTACGTATCTATATTGATACGTGTCCGATATGGACACGTAAAGGACACGAAACCTTGCAAAACCTATTCTTACCGTTAGAGGACACCTAGGGCTTTCTATCCAGGCTTAGAAATCGAAATTTCATGGAGGGAATAAGAAGTTACCTATTGGTGTTCTTCCTCAAAGAAAGCTTCAAAATGGAGGGTTCCTTTTAGCTCGCCCCAAGCTCCAAATTGTCACAAATCTGAGAATAGCCTCCATGAACAGTAGGAGAATATAAATTAGGTCACCATGGAAGAAGTTTGAATAAAAAAGGATTTATATTTATTAAAATAGGAAAGGGTTTCTATAGGGACAAACCTTGTTCTTGTAAAATGGAGAGCATGAACAAAAGAGGCAAGTGTTTTGAGAGAGACTATATAGGGGATTGTGCCCTAGTGGTCGGCCATGATTTTCAGGGCTAGGGTTTTGGGATTTGATCAATGGCTATCAATCCATCTAGTTAATCAATGGTCCTGAAGCCTAGGTTTCACACTTGACCTAAAGGCAACCTAGTTAGCTCTAACTAACATGGCTTAACCAAGACTAATAAATACTAACTAACACTAACCATGGTTAGCTAAGTCTATCTATAACTAATCTAGGTTAGGTCAAATCTAGGTTAGGGCTAAACACAATACAAGGCAATTAATTAAATTATATTTAAATCACACAATTCCAATAATCATATTAAATTCTAATTAAATATATATTAATTCAAATAAATTCAAAATGACAAGAATATCCTCAAACTAGGAATGATAATTAAATTCCAATTAGGCTCTAGGTCATGTAGTCTCGAGGGTTTCACTAGCACCACATCAAAATCACAAGTCATGACTTAGAGCAGTTTTTAAATAGTTTTAAAAAATTATTAAAAATTACCAAAAATCAAAATATGAAATAAATAACAATAATAATAATAATTATAATTACAAGATTTCAAAATTACCCTCATCTGGAAAACTGGGTGTTACAATCCTACCCCCTAGAAAAATTTCGTCCTCGAAATTAAGATGATCGCACCCCTTCTAGGTCAAACACAGTCAAGGGTCAATCACTAGTCAATTTCTCAACATCCTAGTACTTGGTCATCAGCTGGTCAACTTCTTAGGATTTTACCTATGCTAGCTACCTAAGTGTTGGCAACTAGAATTTAGCAAAAAAAGAAACTCTATAATAGGCTAGCTCTTAACTTCCCAGTCCTATCAAGTCACCTATAAATAAATACCTACAAGCTTAGCACACCAATCCCAAATACCACATATATATATGCTCAAGAACAACAACCCATCACATATATCCTAAGTATATCATCTATATATATATATGACTGATCAACCAAGGGTTAAAGTAGACTAAACTTATAAGGGACTGAAACAAATGCTTAGAATTTAGGCTAAGGATGAATGGTCAGAAACATCAATATAGGCAAAAGGGAATGATGCTAAGGAGACTGAATTTATAAGCTAAAGGACAGGACATTTGGGTCCACTTGTAAAGTCAAAGTGAAAGGAAACCTACATGGTGACTGAAACATGCCTCTAGATCAACCTGGGCTCTCCTCTCTATCTGGCTGAACTTACTACATGCAGGACAGTGGCCTGAAAGAAGTGAACCAAACTGGTGTACAGGGAATGCAATAGGCAGTATACTGCAAATGAGTGCAGGCTACTTACTAAATCAAAATACATTACATATATACAAGCTATATATATATGCTTTACCCTCATCACCTCAACTATACTCAAAGTCTAATAACACCAACTCCCTACTACATGCCTATCACTCCAAGAAGAGGTTAGATACTGCAGGGTGTGTTGGGACAGAACAGTGGTGTAGCATGGCTGCACATGAAGATGCAGAACAATCACATATAGGACAATGATATGTAGGACACCTTCATATGGAAAATTAAACCAATGCCCAGGTAGAGGCTTTTGGATGACTGAACCAATAATAAAAGAAAGGGTTTAGACATGTATCTGGACAGATGGGCTATCATCTGTATCTAATACAATGAAAGAGGGACAGAACAATAATCAAGGTAGAACTCTTATTAACAACCCACATTATATCCCCAATGAATACAACTGTCCTAAATGGACTGAACAACCCTGCCTAAAAAGGTTTTGTAGGACAGGTACTGCAGGTTATAATGAAGGTATTGAAAGGTTATCAAGTAAGGTAAAATGCTAAGAGATGCAGTGAACAACTTGTACAAGTATGATCCAAGGGAACAGGGTATCTAGTGAAGGGTCTGCACACTACCTATAAAGGTTGATCAAACATGACTGAACTCAACACAAAGAGAACTTAACTAAAATAGGAAGTGGACCTATATTGGCTAACAACATGTCAATAATCCTACACAACAATGACCTATAGGTACCAACCAACCCATATCCCATATGCCAATAACATATGTAACCTATCTATATATATAGACCTCTCAGTCTTAGGTGAAACTACCACTATATTCAAGGACAGGCTCTGGTCATGGGTGCCCTACTGGAAAGGGTAAGAGAAATTAATAAATCATCAAGGCTGTAAGGTATACTAACATCATATATGGAAACTAGTTGGTCAGGGAATCATCTACAATGGGTTACTATTCTAATACCAATGCTAACTATCATCTCTAGGGTACAGACACTGTCACGCCCCAGAACAAGAATACTGGAGAGTGGGGGCAGACATAGCCAGCTACGTATATGAAATAGATTCCATCTCGCTATACGGTCACGGCTGTCTAGATACATGAGGGTTTATCTACAAGCCAACAGTCTCTTAAGGTCATGAACAAGCCTAGTGTCTCAATCACAAGCAAGTAAGTAAAAGTTACAAGATGTATGATCATTAAATATACAATAGTAAGGCGTCCCAAACATTACATATTCAGCTGATCATGAAGCTAGTCGTTACAAAATGTGAGGACTAGCAAGAGTTTAGTCATACATGATCAACCCTAGGATCTGTCAATCATGTTACAGCCCGTAGGCAGACAGTAAGTAAAGTGCAATCGAGCTAAACAGGTGCTCGCCGGCTAAACGCCTCAAAAGAATATTTACAATAAAGTGGGAGATCAAAAATAAACCCACTCATTGCCAGGGTTCCGTCTAGTGGCCACCATCTGGCTGGAAGGTCGGTAGATCCTCTGGAGCTGCTCCGAAATCTGGCCATACAAAACCAGCTGGGTCAGATCCCAGAAAGAGCAAGTGCCACAAAGGAAGCTTCACTTAGGAACTAAAACCAGCAATCAGCACAAGAGTATAAAATAAAAGTAAGAACTGGAATTAAAGGAAATACACCAGGATGATATACGACGAGATAACTATGGAACTATTCAGATAACCAGGTTACAACCCGTAAACCAAACAAGGATCGGGGTTATAACCCTTCGTCTGAACAGAACTTGGAATTCTCACCATTTATCGGTAAAATAAATACAGGCATTCTGGTCATGCGATAATCTAGAACAGAATCAGGATAAGACTAGACTGGTTAGACTCCATCCAATCATTTCACGGCCAAGCAAGAATTACGGCTTGATACTTTAACAAACTAGGGTTGTCACAGGCCTAATTACTAACAAGATGCAGTGAGATTACTCCACAGCCACAAGCCCTGCAGACCATCCAGGTTATCCGGGTTAAAGATTTAGAGTTGAATTCAGGTGGGTACATCGTCCAGGAAACGAACGTACCCTTAGGTAGCTTGAAGGGTGCAACACATGACAGTGTGCTGGAAATGTGCCCTACTCGACGGCAGGCTACAGATCCCAAGGCGTGCCCAGGTAACGGGATTGCCTGTAGCTGGGAGATCTCTTTATGACTAGTGTATTAATCTAGTTATTAGCCTTAGTCCATTTCAATGGGTACTCCTGACCGTGGTACTCAGGAGTCCCCTCCTAGACATGATGCAAGACAGGACTGTATTATTTGTACAAGCACAATCGCCTACGGTGTCCAGGATTAATTATACTGGTCATGTCATGTCAGGTAGCCGTCACAACAGTTGTTCAAGATAATCATGTCAGGTGTACTTGTCAGGAGTGCGCCACGACGGGCCCCTATCAGGTCATGTCAGGTTTACTTGTCAAAAGTGCACCACTACGGGTCACTATCGTGTCATGCTCAGGTATCATTAAACATATTAAATATATCCATGATTTCAAGTTCATGACAAAAGACGTAAGGATATAAAATGGGCATAAAATATATATATATATAATAATAATAATAATGAGATAACAAGACAGGGCACAAAAATCCATGCGGCTCAAGGGGAGTGAGTCCATGCGGCTGGGTCAATACAGGTTCATGCGGCCGGGACTGCACGTTCATACGGCTCAGGGAGCCCAAGGCGCATGCGGCTGGAAAGGCGGGTTCATGCGGACGAAGGGGAGTCAGCTTATGCGGCTGCGAAGGGAGCAATCGCCATACGGTCGGGGTTCAACAGCATATGCGGCTATGATCTGACGAAGTCCTATGCGGCTGAGCAAGGGCGATACATATGCGACTGGAGGATGGATGGGTATTATGCGGCCCAAATCAGTAGCGTATATGCGGCTGGGTGCGAAGGAACTCATGCGGCTGAAAAGCTAGCCGCATGAATTCCATGCGACCCAAGATAACAGGGGCTCATGCGGCTGAGTCTGAACAAGGCTATGCGGCTCAATTACTTGTCGCATGAAGATTCATGCGGTCAAGTACTCAAGCAAGTCTTATGCGGCTAGGAAGGACTTTCCATGCGGCTGAGCTCGAACGAGTCTCATGCGGCTGGAAAGGCCATGCGGCCAGAGACTTACCGTATGAGGATTCATGCGGTCAAGTACTGCTCTTCTTCTCCACTTGTCCGAGAAGAGGAGCCAAGTAACCATGGCTTCCAAACTACACAAAACCTTCATCCGGAGCCCAAATCGGAACTTCCTTAGGTCAAAATAGGGTAGAACGAAATTCTCTTCAACATGGAACCATCAAAACTCGGAAATAACAAGATTAAGTAGATCAAAACCCAAGAAATCCGAAAATAAAGTAAACTTAGATCTAGAAAAATCTAGCCATGGAAAGTGAAAATACCAAGTTCTAAAGTAAGTTAAAATGCTGTAAGAAAGAGAATGAAGCAATAAAATTAAAGTTCCTCCATGAAGCAAGTTGCACTTGCCTAGACCTCTCTCTCCTCTCTCTGGTAGGTAAGAAAGTAATGGGGAAGAAGATGATGATTAATGAGGAGAGAGAATAGAGAGAATGGATTAATAAATGGTAGTGGTGGTGGTAGGTACGGGGTTCATCCTTGGTTCATAATGAACCAATAGCAATCCCAAACCGAACCAAGCCAACCCGAACCAAGAATAACCAAGCCAGGGAGGAAATTAAGCAAGGAAATCATGCAATACAAGAATAAATAAATACGTACACGTATTCCAGAAATACGTAATACGAACCACATGCATTACAACTCTACCCACCTTAAAAGAATTTCGTCCTCGGAATTTAATCAAGAGGCTAGAGGAGCAATGACAAGCTACATTAATCACATGCAAGCTATAACTAGGCAGACAATCACTCATTCAAGCAAGGAATCGAAGGCATGAGGCATAAGAAAGACATTATACCTCACGAGTCAAACAAGTCGGGATATCGCGATCGGATATCATCCTCACGCTCCCATGTTGACTCCTCCAAAGAGTGATGACCCCAAGCAACTCGGACTAACTTGATAGTCTTGTTCTTGAGGATCTTCTCTCTCCGGTCTAATATAGACACGGGCCTCTCCTCATACGAAAGGTTGGTACCAACAACCAATTCCGAATAATCCAGGACGTGGCTCGGGTCTGGGATATACCGTCGTAATTGGGATACATGGAACACGTCATACACCTCGCTTAGCGACGGCAGAAGAGCGAGACGATATGATACATCTCCTACTCGTTCCAGAATGTCAAATGGCCCTATATACCTAGGACTAAGCTTTCCCCGTACGCCAAAACGAATGACGCCACGGTTAGGCAAAATCCTCAGGAATACATGATCGCCGACCGAAAACTCGAGAGGACGCCGATGAGAATCGGCCCAATGGCGCTGGCGATCTTGGGCAACTCAAAGATGATCCCTGACTCTTCTAACTACTTCAACTGTCTGGGCAATCATTTCTGGACCGAGCATCTATCTCTCTCCAACATCATCCCAAGCTAACGGGGATCTGCACTTCCTGCCATACAGTGCCTCGAACGGTGCCATCTGGATACTGGCCTGGAAACTGTTGTTGTACGAGAACTCCACCAGGTGCAAGTGATCTTCCCATGAACCACCGAAGTCAAGTGTGCAAGACCGCAACATGTCTTCAAGAGTCTAGATCGTGCGTTCCGACTGGCCATCTGTCTGCGGGTGATATGCTGAACTGAACTGGAGATGAGTCCCCAAACTCTCTTACAAGCTACGCCAAAAGTGCGACGTAAATCTGGAATCTCGGTCCGAGGTGATACTGACTGGCACACCGTGCAACCTGACAATCTGCCTGAGGTACATCTCCGCTAGCTGAGCCGTCGACTGACCAACTCTGAATGGGAGAAAGTGAGCCACCTTCGTGAGTCTGTCAACTATAACCCAAATAGCATCACGACCAGCTAGGGACTTAGGCAATCCGGTCACAAAATCTATGGTCACATGCTCCCACTTCCATTCTGGAATCGGCAAGGACTGAAGAAGTCCAGCCGGTCTCTGATGTTCAGCCTTGACTTGTTGGCAAACTAAATACCGAGAGACAAACCGAGCTATCTCCCGCTTCATGCCATTCCACCAGAAATACTGTCGGATATCACGGTACATCTTCGTACTGCCGGGATGGATGGAATACTGTGAACTGTGCGCTTCTGACATGATCTTCTGTCTGATATCTCTACTAGGTACACAAAGACGCTTCCCATGCCTAAGTGTACCATCCTCTTGAATGCATAACTCTGGTCTTCGTCCTGCCTCATACTCTGCTCTGAGTCGCTGAAGCTTGGAATCTGTCGACTGCGCCATCCGGATCCTCTCGACTATGGTGGACTGAACTTGCATACTGGCCATCAATGCCACACTGGAAGGGAGAACAACTTCTATACCCATCTTCTGAAGATCTGCTAACAATTCTGGCTGCGCTGTTAGGAAATAAACTCCGGCTCTCCTGCTCAAAGCATCTGCAACAACGTTGGCCTTCCCAGGATGATACTGTAAGTTGACATCATAATCCACAAGAAGCTCCAACCACCTCCTCTGACGCATGTTAAGATCCTTTTGGGTGAAAACATACTTCAGGCTCTTATGGTCGGTGAAAATCTCTACCCTTTCTCCGTACAAGTAGTGCCTCCACAACTTAAGTGCAAACACTACAGCTGCCAGCTCCAAGTCATGGGTTGGGTAATTTCTCTCATGATCACGAAGTTGCCGTGAAGCATAAGCTATTACCTTCCTATGCTGCATTAGAACACATCCTAGGCCTCTGTCTGAAGCATCACAATATACTGAGAATCCTCCGGTTCCATCTGGAAGCGTGAGAATGGGCGCTGTCATCAAGCCTCGCTTCAACTTCTCAAAAGAATCCTGGCACTCCGCTGTCCAAGCAAACGACACATCATTGCGGGTCAACTGCGTCAATGGCGCTGAAATTCGAGCAAAATCCGAAACAAACCGCCGGTAGTAGCCGGCCAATCCAAAAAAACTGCGAACTTCTGTAACGGTGCTAGGCACTGGCCATGACTCAATAGCCACAATCTTCTGGGGATCCACTTCTACTCCTCCTCTGGTGATGATATGACCCAAGTACGAAATACGATCGAGCCAGAACTCGCATTTACTAAACTTGGCATATAACTGGTGCTCTTTGAGGATCTGAAGAACTACTCTGAGATGCTGCTCATGCTCCGCCTCACTCTTACTGTAGACCAGGATGTCATCCAAGAACACGATCACAAACTGATCCAAGTAAGGCATGAAGATACGGTTCATGAGGTCCATGAATACCGTCGGCACATTGGTCGCTCCAAAAGACATAACAAGGAACTCCCAATGCCCATATCTCGATCTAAAAGCTATCTTCGGGATGTCCTGCTCTCTGACTCTGATATGATGATAACCTGAGCGCAAATCAATCTTCGAGAATACTGATGCCCTCTTGAGTTGATCAAACAAGTCATCTATCCTCGGAAGAGGGTATCTGTTCTTGATTGTCACAGAATTCAAGGTACGATAATCAATGCATAACCTGGACGTAACATCCTTCTTTTTCACAAGAAGCATTGGGGCTCCCCAAGGCGATCCACTAGCACGAATGAATCCCTTGGCTCGAAGTTCTTCAATCATCTTGTACAAGATCTCCAATTCTGAAGGCGCCATCCTGTAGACTCTCTCTGATACTGGGGATGTCCCGGGAATTAAGTCTATGGTGAACTCGATCTCCTGCTCTGGCGGCATACCTGGAAGCTCTTCTGGAAAAACATCTGGGAACTCATCCACTATCCTGGGCAACTGAACTGCTGCTACTGCCATCCGCAACACAGGAGGAGAAGGTTCAACTGCGCCTCGGGAGAAGGAAAACTCTGGCTCGCGTGGAATGCTAAAAACAACCCTGCCGATATGGCAGTCTATTCTAGCATACTGGTTCCTCAACCAATCCATCCCTAAGACCACATCATAATCGGCCATCGGGAACTCTATCAATCTAGCAGGGAATTCTCTACCGCTAACTATGATCAGACACGAGAAAAACACTCTATCTACTCCCACAAGTCCGTTACCAGTAAGTATATTGAGCCTTACTGATAATGACTCGGGCTCCAATCCTACCCGTGTCGCGAATCGTGCAGACATAAAAGAATGTGATGCACCAGAATCAAATAAAGGTGAAGCTGGAAAGGAGTTGACGAGAATAGTACCTGCCACTACCTTTCCTGGTGCCAATCCTTCATCTGCGGTCATCACCATAGCATGACCATGCCCTCAGGGTGCTGGTCCCCTCTGCTGAAATCCTCGCTGCCTATTCTGACTCTGGGCTTGGACTTGTGCATACTGCTGGGGGTTCTGCTGCTGGAACATCTGGGACTGAGTCGGCAAGGGCCTCGGCAATGGATACTGTTGCTGCTGCTGGACCGGTGCTGGTCCTCTCACCGAAGAGCTAGAAAGGTTGGATGATGATGAACCACCCCTATTCGGGCAGGATCCAACCCTATGGTCTGGTGCTTCACAAGCCAGACACAATCCCTGTGCCCTGCGACACTCTGCCACTACATGGCCTGGCTTCCTACAATGAGAACATCCCACTGCGGAAGACTGCTTCTGCTTCTACTGCTGCTGTGGGTACGTCGGGGTGGAATGCTGAATCGACGTTACTAAGGCCGCTCGCCTCGGAGTTCCAATAGTCAAAGCCCTGGCTGCCGGGGCTGGTACTGAAGACTGATTCATCTGGCCGTGAGATCTCTTCCGACCTCCGGTCCTGTCCACAATCCTCTGGGAGGTATACTCATGCCTCCGGGCTGCTCTCAAGACTGCATCAAAAGTCTGATGCTCAAACTGTTCAACTGCCAACAAAATCTCCAGGTGAAGTCCCTGCTGGAATCGCTGGGCTCTATCATACTCGGTTGCCACCAAGGTGGAAGCAAACCGACTGAGTCTCGAAAACTCGGCCGCATATCCGTCGACCGTTCTGCCTTCTTGCTTCAAGTTGGTGAACCCGGTCTGCAGATCATACCGAGCTACAGCATCAAAATACTTGGTCTGGAATCTCTCTCTGAATACTGCCCAAGTAATGGGTGCTGCTAATCTAACGGCCTGCGCCGTCCACCAGCTGCGGGCAAGATCTAACAACTGCAGGCGCACCACGGCTACCTTCTCATTCTTTGGGGTCCTGGCTGCTTCTAGAATTACCTCAGTGTCCTGAAGCCAAGCATCTGCTGCGATAGCATCTTCACTACCGTCGAAGAATGGAGGGTTCAAGCGCTTGAAGCTGTTGGCCGCGCTGTTACCCTGATGACCTCGTCTGGTCAGAGCATCCGCCACTGCCTGTTGCAAGGCATCTCCATGACGATCTTGAGAAGCTATCAAGGTCCTGACGAGTCCTACTAATGTGCCATCATCAGGTTCTACAGGTTGAACTGGCTGAACTGGTGGCTCTTCTCCAATAGGCTCGACTCTGGAGGCTACTCCGGAGTGCTGGGCTTGTTCTCCAGGTTACTGCTGGTCTGCGGGAGGTGCTCCGCCTTGCTGATCAGCAGGACCACGAATCAATGCCGCTGAAGAAGACGACATGGAGAAACAATAAGGAAGGACCAGGACAGATCAACGATACAAGCATATGATCAGGACAAGAATCCAGGGATTCAGAAGATACGAGCAGAGATCAAGGACGAATACTGATTGAGACATCTATTCGGTAAATCCTCACATATCTTGATTTACAAGACCTGCATGGGCCACCACTTAAACCATGTCACGCCCCAGAACCAGAATACTGGAGAGCAGGGGCAGACGTAGCCAGCTACGTATATGAAATGGATTCCATCTCGCTATATGGTCACGGCTGTCTAGATACATGAGGGTTTATCTACAAGCCAACAGTCTCTTAAGGTCATGAACAAGCCTAGTGTCTCAATCACAAGCAAGTAAGTAAAAGTTACAAGATGTATGATCATTAAATATACAATAGTAAGGTATCCCAAACATTACATATTCAGCTGATCATGAAGCTAGTCGTTACAAAATATGAGGACTAGCAAGAGTTTAGTCATACATGATCAACCCTAGGATCTGTCAATCATGTTACAGCCCATAGGCAGACAGTAAGTAAAGTACAATCGAGCTAAACAGGTGCTCGCCGGCTAAACGCCTCAAAAGAATATTTTACAATAAAGTGGGAGATCAAAAATAAACCCACTCGTTGCCAGGGTTCCGTCTAGCGGCCACCATCTGGCTGGAAGGTCGGTAGATCCTCTGGAGCTGCTCCGAAATCTGGCCATACAAAACCAGCTGGGTCAGATCCCAGAAAGAGCAAGTGCCACAAAGGAAGCTTCACTTAGGAACTAAAACCAGCAATCAGCACAAGAGTATAAAATAAAAGTAAGAACTGGAATTAAAGGAAATACACCAGGATGATATACGACGAGATAACCATGGAACTATTCAGATAACCAGGTTACAACCCGTAAACCAAACAAGGATCGGGGTTGTAACCCTTCGTCTGAACAGAACTTGGAATTCTCACCATTTATCGGTAAAATAAATACAGGCATTCTGGTCATGCGGTAATCTAGAACAGAATCAGGATAAGACTAGACTGGTTAGACTCCATCCAATCATTTCATGGCCAAGCAAGAATTACGGCTTGATACTTTAACTAACTAGGGTTATCACAGGCCTAATTACTAACAAGATGCAGTGAGATTACTCCACAGCCACAAGCCCTGCAGACCATCCAGGTTACCCGGGTTAAAGATTTAGAGTTGAATTCAGGTGGGTACATCGTCCAGGAAATAAACGTACCCTTAGGTAGCTTGAAGGGTGCAACACATGACAGTATGCTGGAAATGTGCCCTACTCGACGGCAGGCTATAGATCCCAAGGCGTGTCCAGGTAACGGGATTGCCTGTAGCTGGGAGATCTCTTTATGACTAGTGTATTAATCTAGTTATTAGCCTTAGTCCATTTCAATTGGTACTCCTGACCGTGGTACTCAGGAGTCCCCTCCTAGATACGATGCAAGACAGGACTGGATTATTTGTACAAGCACAATCGCCTACGGTGTCCAGGATTAATTATACAGGTCATGTCATGTCAGGTAGCCGTCGCAACAGCTATTCAAGATAATCATGTCAGGTGTACTTGTCAGGAGTGCACCACGACGGGCCCCTATCAGGTCATGTCAGGTTTACTTGTCAAGAGTGTACCACTACGGGTCACTATCGTGTCATGCTCAGGTATCATTAAACATATTAAATAAATCCATGATTTCAAGTTCATGACAAAAGGGACTGCACGCTCAAAATATATATATAATAATAATAATAATGAGATAACAAGACAGGGCAAAAAAACCCATGCGGCTCAAGGGGAGTGAGTCCATGTGGCTGGGTCAATACAGGTTCATGCGGCCGGGACTGCACGCTCATGCGGCTCAGGGAGCCCAAGGCGCATGCGGCTGGAAAGGCGGGTTCATGCGGACGAAGGGGAGTCAGCTTATGCGGCTGCGAAGGGAGCAATCGCCATGCGGCCGGGGTTCAACCGCATATGCGGCTATGATCAGACGAAGTCCTATGCGGCTGAACAAGGGTGATACATATGTGGCTGGAGGATGGATGGGCCTTATGCGGCCCAAAACAGTAGCGCTTATGCGGCTGGGTGCGAAGGAACTCATGCGGCTGAAAAGCTAGCCGCATGAAGTCCATACGACCCAAGATAACAGGGGCTCATGCGGCTGAGTCTGAACAAGGCTATGCGGCTCAATTACTTGCCGCATGAAGATTCATGCGGTCAAGTACTCAAGCAAGTCTTATGCGGCTAGGAAGGACTTTCCATACGGCTGAGCTCGAACGAGTCTCATACGGCTGGAAAGGCCATACGGCCAGAGACTTGCCGCATGAGGATTCATGCGGTCAAGTACTGCTCTTGTTCTCCACTTGTCCGAGAAGAGGAGCCAAGCAACCATGGCTTCCAAACTACACAAAACCTTCATCCGGAGCCCAAATCGGAACTTCCTTAGGTCAAAATGGGGTAGAACGAAATTCTCTTCAACATGGAACCATCAAAACTCGGAAATAACAAGATTAAGTAGATCAAAACCCAAGAAATCCGAAAATAAAGTAAACTTAGATCTAGAAGAATCTAGCCATGGAAAGTGAAAATGCCAAGTTCTAAAGTAAGTTAAAATGCTGTAAGGAAGAGAATGAAGCAATAAAATTATAGTTCCTCCATGAAGCAAGTTGCACTTGCCTAGACCTCTCTCTCCTCTCTCTGGTAGGTAAGGAAGTAATGGGGAAGAAGAAGATGATTAATGAAGAGAGAGAATAGAGAGAATGGATTAATAAATGGTAGTGGTGGTGGTAGGTAGGGGGTTCATCCTTGGTTCGTAATGAACCAATAGAAATCCCAAACCGAACCAAGCCAACCCGAACCAAGAATAACCAAGCCAGGAAGGAAATTAAGCAAGGAAATCATACAATACAAGAATAAATAAATACGTACACGTATTCCAGAAATACGTAATATGAACCACATGCATTACAGACACGCTACAAGTCATCATATCATTACACTATGAAAGAACTACATATGAATAAGCTCTACAAAACTAAATATCCCTACTCCTAAGTTATTTGATGATGGAATACAATTTTTATAACAACAGAAGGGTATGATAATCATATGCGTCTGTCCAAAATTATGTTGCTAAAAGTCTTCGTCATGCTAGTGAGCAAGGCTACGATAATCACAGAGTCCTTGACTAAGGTACATACCTCTAGGTTCATGGTATTTAAAATTTTTGTATTACCGCATGCGACGGCATAAACCTTAAATTCCCACACCCGAGAAATACGTCCAAAATTTGACTATATGTCCTCACTATGCCTGCTAACACGACTATCGAAGATTCTAGATCCCATAACTGAGGTGACCTAGCCCATATGATTTTTTTCAGAAGAAAACAAACATAACACAAAAACAACAGAACAAAATTTATCAGTCAACAAGGAGCAGATGGAATCGAATTTCAAGATAGTTATAAGAGGCAATTATGGAAATGGAATTGAGAAGATCGAAACCTGCAGCAAGATCTCCGATGGCCTGTGCATCCTCGACTGTCCTGGCGAAAGCTCGCCCTTGTTAGTTTCCTCTAGCCTGTTCCTAATGCTGTATGTACCTCTGCTGCTGAGAGAATCAAAAATAATGGGGGAAGGTCTCTGTACAGGTGGAGGTGCACCTCCAATGTAGCAGAAACGCCAACCTAAGTCGGCACAACAGGAGCTGCAGTCTCGAGGCCCTGCTGAACAGGACGAGAGGTGGCCAGCCTCTCGATGGTATCCCTCGGACCGGAGCGATGAGATCATATCTCCATAACCATCATGAAGACAGATCAAAACAAGAAGCAATTACTGAGAATGAAGCGAAAAAAATCAAAGGAGGACAGTTTATATTCAAGGGAAGACAATAAACAACAAATTTGGATAAAATGAATCTGATTAAGAGTTTTTCCTAGTGTGATTGAGTACCCTAAAAAATATTCTAATCCTACTGTAGGCTGTAGTGATACTCTAGTTCGACTACCACTACATACACTCGACCTGCATGGGCCACCACTAAAAATGTGTCACAACCCGCACCCTAGAGTAAGGGCACGAGACGTGGGTACGTCCAGCCTATGCCGCAGTGTCGGCGGTAGAATGTTGTCCTTGGTCAACATCTAACAATATCAAGGTACATGTACAGTATATACACTCCGAATGGAGGTGACATAGCAAATACAGTCTCAATCACATCTAAGGTAGAGCATGATAAAAGATAGATGGATATATAAGAACAGAATGAAAATCACAGAGATACAATCCAGATAAGTCTAAGTTTCTAAATAATACATATCCCAAATAGAATCTCAGAATCTCAATACAGTAATCCAGAAAGAAAATGAAAGACATCCTAATCTAGGGGAGTGTCATCCACTGCTAGTGGGTCCTGCTGCTGGTCCATGTCACAGCAGTCCTCTAGGGTCGTACCGTAATAAGTAAGGCAGAATGCCTCAGCCTCGTCCTCTGTAATATTTTCAACAGGTCCAGTCAGGACAGAATCGAGTACAGTACATCTCAACAAATCATAACAGGTTAGAAAATATAAACATACTAGAGAGTAAGATACAGGAAACTAAAAGAATAACATGATGAAAAAGAAAGACTGCAAATAAATTGATACAATATATAGAGGAACTAACAGTGCTAGTGATTTAGAGTACAAGACGGCTATGTAAACGGCACAATGTTGTACACGAGTAATCTAAAGAGGTTGTACACGAGTAATCTACTGGATTGAATACATAACCACTTCTACTCTCCCGCCCCAATCAATACACAAGGATCTAGCCAAGTTATGTTATTGTACACGAAGTATAGTCACACACGAAGATCATGTGAGCACATGAGTATACACAATTTTATACAATTTGCACACGAAAAGCACAAACACAAGGAGTACACGATGCTCATGATAAAGTACACGAACACGAAATACCCGATGTATCTTCTAAATAGATAACATCGCACGACCAGATCTATATAGTACTAATCCGTGTTTCCAACGTGTCAGCATCATGTAAAGTAATCTAAAGCAGGAAATATACTCCTAAGCAGGATATGAAATGATCAGAGAATGTACTCGCCTGTATCCTGAATATCTGAAGAGTATCTACTGTCCGAGGAGTGATATCTGTCTCCTATAGAACAGTACAAGTCACTATAAGTCTAAAATGATATAACAGACTGCTACAATGCATCTACATGAAGTTTGGGGTCAAACTGGACTAAAGTCAACTCTCGGTCAACTCTAGTCAACTAGACTAGTCAAACTAGGTCAACTAGGTCAAGCCTAAGCCAAACAAGTCTCACTAAGCCTAACCAGCCTATTCTAGCAAGCACACACCATTTCTAGGCTATACAAGTCAACTACACACTTAACTGGCAGTCAAGCCATACCCATAGGCAATGAGCCATAGGCTATAGGCTCATAGGCTATATCACCTATAGTCCAAACCACATATTCACATATACATATATATTAATATATCTAAATTAATATAATAACCACATTATAAATATATAGGCTACATAATAATATATGCATCACATTTTTTTTTCATATATATATATATATATATATATATATATATATATATATATATATATATATATATATATATATATATATATATATATATATATATATACATATATATATATTTTTTTACTATATATAAAATATATATATATATATATATATATATATTATATAAAATATATATATATATATATATATATATTATATATATATATATATATAAATATATATATATATATATATATATATATATATATAGATATATATATATATATATATACATATATATACGTAAATACCTAGAGTGATAGGTAGAGGGAAACATGCATTTGTCAAGGGGTGTGTGTGTATCATGTGAACAATAGAGTGCTAGATTAGGAACGTGTGTGTAAATGTGTGTATCCATATAGAAAAACAGTGTGTGTGTGAGAGTGGAATATACATGGCTGTGTGTGTGTGCTACACATGGGGAAAGTTCAGTGTCTTAGTTATAGGACTAGCAATGTATAAACCCTGTGTGTTCCTCTGTGTGTGTGTGTGAGGGTTTTAAAGTAGTGTGTAAATGAGGAAAACAGTGCTTGTGTAAACCTATGTGGGTGAGTGTCAATGTGAATTCAGTATTAGGAAGTGAACTAAAACTCAAGAATTATGCAATGACAATTTGTGTCACATGGATATTGATGTGACAGTAAAATAGAAATGAAGTGTGTGTACTAGAGAACCAATCTCAGGTTTGGATTTCCAGGGAAATTCAATGACAGTGTCATATGTGAAATCAAATTGATAGCACAAACTTCCCAAACCCAATTTCGAATCCATATATTCTATCCCATTAAATAATAGTGAACCATATACATACCTAGGTATTTAAACAGGGCAATGAAACATTCCATTTTGTTTTAACAGGTTTAAAGGAATCAAAAGACAGTTACAAACAACCCTATATAGGAATAAAACCTGGGATTGAACATTTCAATTTAGTTTGAAAACTGGAATTTAAGTGACAGTTTAATAAGGGAATGCAAACATTGATAGTTTAAGTATCCTTCCAAACCAATATCAAATCCCATTCAACAATGAACCTAACTAACATTTGAACTTAATGAACCAATATATCAGTGAGCTAATACAATGTACATGAATGAATCATAGTATCAAGACTTAGCTAAAACAAGAATTAACAGTGTTCATAGAGTATCAGTCACAGTTTTACAACTCAGTTCAACCTCCCAAAAACCAAATTCGAAATCTAAAAACCCACCAAATCAGTAAACAATATTACAATGATGTAATTGCACATATATAGATGATTAAATGGCAAACAAACTTCAGTTTTAAAATAGGAAGTAAAGTTAGAGTTTAATCTCAGGAAAATGTCTATTCAGTCGACTCTCATCAGTCCATTCCCATATTCAAAACCCCATAACCTTGCTAACCTCAACCAACACACGTAACCATCATTAACAACTACTAATATACGTGTAAGTAAATCTAACAAAGCAATTTAGCATCAAAAACTCAATTTGAATAGGAATTAAACTCAGAAAATTAAAGAATGGAAACTGAGTATCAGTCCACACAGGGAATTCAAATTTCGAATAATTAAACACATTAATATGATAGACTAAGGGTTGGTAATTAACAAGAAATACGTGCACGTGATGTACACCCAGTATCGTATCCAAAACCTGACACGAACGTGTCCAAAACCCCACACAAACATACACTACACTGCACACGCACAGTGGTGAACACGTGCACGTGTCCTAGCTCATACGACACGAGACCATTGGACACGAGACTTTGGGATTGTTGTGTCAGACACTGCCCCTAGCTCAGTGTCCAATCTCACGTGTCAACGAGCCCTAGAACGGCCGTACGGACACGCGGGTAGCAGGGCAGCCAACCGTGTGCGTACGGGGCGTATCCACGGGTCCAATGTGACTCCGATACGACACGAAATGTGCTCAGTCACTTAGAAACCTATAAGCGACCTAAAACCTAATTTTCTATTCAAACAAAATCCGGAAATAGGATCGAAATGCCCACTGTGGTATTTCGTCGAACACCTACGTATCTATACTGATACGTGTCCGATACGGACATATAAAGGACACGAAACCTTTCAAAACCTATTCCTACAGTTAGAGGACACCTAGGGCTTTCTATCCATGCCTAGAAATCGAAATTTCATGGAAGGAATAAGAAGTTACCTATTGGTGTTCTTCCTCAAAGAAAGCTTCAAAATGGGGGGTTCCTTTTAGCTAGCCCCAAGCTCCAAATTGTCCCAAATCTGAGAATAGCCTCCATGAACAGTAGGAGAATATAAATTAGGTCACCAAGGAAGAAGTTTGAATGAAAAAGGATTTATATTGATTAAAATTGGAAAGGGTTTCTATAGGGACAAACCTTGTTCTTGCAAAATGGAGAGAATGAACAAAAGAGGCAAGTGTTTTGAGAGAGACTTTATAGGGGATTGTGCCCTAGTGGCCGGCCATGATTGCTAGGGCTAGGGTTTTGGGATTTGATCAATGGCTATCAATCCATCTAGTTAATCAATGGTCCTCAAGCCTAGGTTTCACACTTGACCTAAAGGCAACCTAGTTAGCTCTAACTAACTGACTTAACCAAGACTAATAAATACTAACTAACACTAACCATGGTTAGCTAAGTCTAGCTATGACTAATCTAGGTTAGGTCAAATCTAGGTTAGGGCTAAACACAATACAAGGCAATTAATTAAATCATATTTAAATCACACCATTCCAATAATCATATTAAATTCCAATTAAATATATATTAATTCAAATAAATTCAAAATAACAAGAATATCCTTAAACTAGGAATGGTAACTAAATTATCCTAATGACATGGTTAGGCTCTAGGTCATGCAGTCTCTAGGGTTTCACTAGCATGACTTAGAGCAGTTTTTAAATAGTTTTAAAAAATGATTAAAAATTACCAAAAATCATAATATAAAATAAATAACAATAATAATAATTATAATTACAAGATTTCAAAATTACCCTCATCTGGAAAATTGGGTGTTACAATCCTACCCCCTAGAAAAATTTTGTCTTCGAAATTAAGATGATCGCACCCCTTCTAGGTCAAACATAGTCAAGGGTCAATCACTAGTCAATTTCTCAACATCCTAGTACTTGGTCATCAGCTGGTCAACTTCTTAGGATTTTACCTATGCTAGCTACCTAAGTGTTGGCAACTATAATTTAGCAAAAAGAGAAACGCTATAATAGGCTAGCTCTTAACTTTCTAATCCTATCAAGCCACCCATAACTAAATACCTACAAGCTAAGCACACCAATCCAAATACAACATATATATATGCTCAAGAACAACAACCCATCACATATATCCTAAGTATATCATCTATATATATATATATATATATGACTGATCAACCAAGGGTTAAAGTAGACTAAACTTATAAGGGACTTAAACAAATGCTTAGAATTTAGGCTAAGGAAGAATGGTCTGAAACATCAATATAGGCAAAAGGGAACGATGCTATGGAGACTGAATTTATAAGCTAAAGGACAGGACATTTGGGTCCACTTGTAAAGTCAAAGTGAAAGAAAACCTATATGGTGACTAAAACATGCCTCTAGATCAACCTGGGCTCTTCTCTCTATCTGGCTGAACTAACTACATGCAGGACAGTGGTCTGAAAGAAGTGAACCAAACTGGTGTACAGAGAATGCAATAGGCGGTATACTGCAAATGAGTGTAGGCTACTTACCAAATCAAAATACATTACATATATACAAGCTATATATATATATGCTTTACCCTCATCACCTCAACTCTACTCAAAGTCTAATAACACCAACTCCCTACTACATGCCTATCACTCCAAGAAGAGGTTAGATACTGCAGGGTATGTTGGGACAGAACAGTGGTGTAGCATGGCTGCACATGAAGATGCAGAATAATCACATGTAGGACAATGATATGTAGGACACCTTCATATGGAAAATTGAACTAATGCCCAGGTAGAGGCTTTTGGATGACTGAACCAATAATAAAAGAAAGGATTTGGACATGTATCTGGACAGATGGGCTATCATCTGTATCTAATACAATGAAAGAGGGAGAGAACAATAATCAAGGTAGAACTCTTATCAACAACCCACATTATATTCCCAATAAATACAACTGTCCTAAATGGACTGAACAACCCTGCCCAAAAAGGTTTTGTAGGACAAGTACTGCAGGTTATAATGAAGGGTATTGTAAGGCTATCAAGTAAGGTAAAATGCTAAGAGATGCAGTGAACAACTTGTACAAGTATGATCCAAGAGAACAGGGTATCTAGTGAAGGGTTTGCACACTACCTATAAAGGTTGATCAAACATGACTGAACTCAACACAAAGAGAACTTAACTAAAATAGGAAGTTGACCTATATAGGCTAACAACATGTCAATAATCCTATACAACAATGACCTATAGGTACCAACCAACCCATATCCCATATGCCAATAACATCTGTAACCTATCTATATATATAGACCTTTCAGTCTTAGGTGAAACTACCACTATATTCAAGGACAGGCTCTGGTCATGGGTGCCCTACTGGAAAGGGTAAGAGAAATTAATAAATCATCAAGGCTGTAAGGCATACTAACATCCTATATGGAAACTAGTTGGTCAGGGGAATCATCTACAATGGGTTACTATTCTAATACCAATGCTAACTATCATCTCTAGGGTACAGACACTCTACAAGTCATCATATCATTACACTATGAAAGAACTACATATGAATAAGCTCTACAAAACTAAATATCCCTACTCCTAAGTTATTTGATGATGGAATACAATTTTTATAACAACAGAAGGGTATGATAATCATATACGTCTGTCCAAAATTATGTTGTTAAAAGTCTTCGTCATGCTAGTGACCAAGGCTATGATAATCACAGAGTCCTTGACTAAGGTACATACCTCTAGGTAGATGGTATTTAAAATTTTCGTATTGCCGCATACGACGACGAAAACCTTAAATTCTCACACCCGAGAAATACGTCCAAAATCTGACTATATGTCCTCACTATGCCAGCTAACACGACTATCGAAGATTCTAGATCCCACAACTGAGGTGACCTAGCCCATATAATTTTTCTCAGAAGAAAACAAACATAACACAAGAACAACAGAACAAAATTTATCAGTCAACAAGAAGCAGATGGAATCAAATTTCAAGATAGTTATAAGAGGCAATTGTAGAAGTGGAATCGAGAAGATCGAAACCTGCAACAAGATCTCCAATGGCCTGTGCATTCTCGACTGTCCTGGCGAAAGCTCGCCCTTGCTGGTTTCCTCTAGCCTGTTGCTGATGCTGTATGTACCTCTGTTGCTGAGAGAATCGGAAATAACGGGAGAAGGTCTCTGTACAGGCGAAGGTGTACCTCCAATATAGCAGAAACGCCAACCTAAGTCGGCACAACAGGAGCTGTGGTCTCGAGGCCCTGCTGAACAGGACGAGAGGTGGCCAGCCTCTCGATGGTATCCCTCGGACCAGAGCGATGAGATCATATCTCCATAACCATCATGAAGACAGATCAAAACAAGAAGCAATTACTGAGAATGAAGCAAAAAAAATCAAAGGAGGACAGTTTATATTCAAGGGAAGGCAATAAACAGCAAATTTGGATAAAATGAATCTGATTAAGAGTTTTTCCAAGTGTGATTGAGTACCCTAAAAAATATCCTAATCCTACTGCAGGCTATAGTGATACTCTAGTTCGAATACCACTACATAAACTCGACCTGCATGGACCACCACTAAAAACGTGTCACGACCCGCACCCTAGAGTAAGGGCACAAGACGTGGGTACGTCCAGCCTATGCCGCAGTGTCGGCCGTAGAACGCTGTCCTAGGTCAACATCTAACAATATCAAGGTACATGTACAGTATATACACTCCGAATGGAGATGACATAGCAAATAGAGTCTCAATCACATCTAAGATAGAGCATGATAAAAGATAGATGGATATATAAGAACAGAATGAAAATCACATAGATACAATCCAGATAAGTCTAAGTGTCTAAATAATACATATCCCAAATAGCATCTCAGAATCTCAATACAGTAATCCAGAAAGAAAATGAAAGAAATCCTAATCTAGGGGAGTGTCATCCACTGCTAGTGGGTCTTACTGCTGGTCCAGGTCACAGCAGTCCTCTAGGGTCGCACCGTAATAAGTAGGGCAGAACACCTCAGCCTCGTCCTCTGTAATATTTTCAACAGGTCTAGTCAGGACAGGAACGAGTACAATACATCTCAACAAATCATAACAGGTTAGGAAATATAAACATGCTAGAGAGTAAGATATAGGAAACTGAAAGAATAACATGATGAAAAAAGAAGACTGTAAATAAATAGATACAATATATAGAAGAACTAACAGTGCTAGTGATTCAGAGTACAAGACGGCTATGTAAACGGCATGATGTTGTACACGAGTAATCTAAAGAGGTTGTACACGAATAATCTACTGGATTGAATACATAACCACTTCTACTCCCCCGCCCCAATCAATGCACAAGGATCTAGCCAAGTTATGTTATTGTACACAAAGTATAGTCGTACACGAAGATCATGTAAGCACATGAGTATACACGATTTCACACGATTTGCACACGAAAAGCACGAACACAAGGAGTACACGATGCTCATGATAAAGTACACGAACACGAAATACCCGATGTATCCGCTAAGGGGATAACATCGCACGACCAGATTTATATAGTACTAATCCGCGTTTCCAATGTGTCAGCATCATGTAAAGTAATCTAAAGCAGGAAATATACTCCTAAATAGGATATAAAATGATCAGAGAATGTACTCACCTGTATCCTGAATATCTGAAGAGTATCTACTGTCCGAGGAATGGTGTCTGTCTCCTATAGAACAGTACAAGTCACTATAAGTAAAAAATGATATAACAGACTGCTACAATGCATCTACATGAAG
>JANAVB010023150.1:122500-150225 GCA_029216955.1 Iris pallida
CTAAAAACCCACCAAATCAGTAAACAATATTATAATAATGTAATTGCACATGTATAGATGATTAAATGGCAAACAAACTTCAGTTCTAAAATAGGAAGTAAAGTTAGAGTTTAATCTCAGGAAAATGTGTATTCAGTCGACTCTCATCAGTCCATTCCCATATTCAAAACCCCATAACCTTGCTAACCTAAACCAACACACGTAGCCGTCATTAACAACAACTAATATACATGTAAGTAAATCTAACAGAGCAATTTAGCATCAAAAACTCAATTTGAATAGAAATTAAACTCAGGAAATTAAAGAATAGAAAATGAGTATCAGTCCACACAGGGAATTCAAATTTCGAATAATTAAATACATTAATATGATAGACTAAGGGTTGGTAATTAATAAAAAACACGTGCACGTGATGTACACCCAGTATCGTGTCAAAAACCTGACACGAACGTGTCCAAAACCCCACACGAACTCAGCACTGCACTGCACACGCACAGTGGTGAACCCGTGTACGTGTCCTAGCTCACACGACACGAGACCATTGGACACGAGACTTTAGGAGTGTCGTGTCAGACACTGTCCCTAGCTCCGTGTCTAATCTCACGTGTCCACGAGCCCTAGAATGGCCGTACGGACACGCGGGTAGCAGGGCAGCCAACCGCGCGCGCGGGGCGTATCCACGGGTCCAATGCGACTCCGACATGACACGAAACGTGCTCAGTCACTTAGAAACCTATAAGCGACCTAAAACCTAATTTTCTATTCAAACAAAATCAGGAAATAGGATCGAAATGCCCACTGTGGCATTTCGTCGAACACCTATGTATCTATACTGATACGTGTCCGATACAGACACATAAATGACACGAAACCTTGGAAAATTTATTCATACATTTAGAGGACACCTAGGGCTTTCTATCCATGCCTAGAAATCAAAATTTCATGGAGGGAATAAGAAGTTACCTATTGGTGTTCTTCCTCAAAGAAAGCTTCAAAGTGGGGGGTTCCTTTTAGCTAGCCCCAAGCTCCAAATTGTCCCAAATCTGAGAATAGCCTCCATGAACAGTAGGGGAATATAAATTAGGTCACCATGGAAGATGTTTAATGAAAAAGGATTTATATTGATTAAAATAGGAAAGGGTTTCTATAGGGACAAACCTTGTTCTTGCAAAATGGAGAGAATGAACAAAAGAGGCAAGTATTTTGAGAGAGACTTTATAGGGGATTGTGCCCTAGTGGCCGGCCATGATTGTTAGGGCTAGGGTTTTGGGATTTGATCAATGGCTATCAATCCATCTAGTTAATCAATGGTCCTCAAGCCTAGGTTTCACACTTGACCTAAAGGCAACCTAGTTAGCTCTAACTAACATGACTTAACAAAGACTAATAAATACTAACTAACACTAACCATGGTTAGCTAAGTCTAGCTATGACTACTCTAGGTTAGGTCAAATCTAGGTTAGGGCTAAACACAATACAAGGCAATTAATTAAATCATATTTAAATCACACCATTCCAATAATCATATTAAGTTCCAATTAAATATATATTAATTCAAATAAATTCAAAATGACAAGAATACCCTCAAACTAGGAATGATAATAAAATCATCCTAATGACATGGTTAGGCTCTAGGTCATGCAGTCTCTAGGGTTTCACTAGCAGCACATCAAAATCACAAGTCATGACTTAGAGCAGTTTTTAAATAGTTTTAAAAAATGATTAAAAATTACCAAAAATCATAATATGAAATAAATAACAATAATAATAGTTATAATTATAAGATTTTAAAATTACCCTCATCTGGAAAACTGGGTGTTACAGTGGAGCCACCCTCACCTGGAGATCGACCAGCTGTCATGGGACCGATAGAGTAACCCTTAATTTTTGACTCATCTCTATTCGTCGCTATGTCTTGACGAACGTAATCCTTCGTAACCCTCAAAACTTCTCGAAGACCCTCCTCAGCAAGTTTTTGATGATCCACCTTCTGTCAAACATCCCTCGAGCCTCTATCCGGTGTCTGTGGCCTACTTATAAAGGCCTACTTATAAGCTCAGCGGCTTGAGCCTGTACATGCCACAACATAAATCTTTCCGAGCCAGCTATTGGGAACCCTCCACAAGCATCCAATCTAAGTCTCCAAACAAACTATGACAACCATCATCTTCCAGCCTCCCTACCGAAACTAAGTTGTAGTGCAAACTTGGTACATGTCGCATACCCTTAAGAATGAGTTTCTCACTGGGCTCCGTTGTCAAGTGCACATTATCGACGCCTATAACTGCATCCGTCCCTTTGTCGCCCATCTTCATATGTCCAAACCTGCTATCATGACCAGCACCCGCTTTTCGAATACGAGTACGTGTCCAAGCCAGCCTACACAACGGTATTGACGGTAGAACACTATCTACGTCATAAATAACAAGTGCTCATAAAAGATAATCTTTACTGCTCATTCATAATACTAAATTAAATTACAATATTCCAAGATATTACATTTGAAGAAAAGTATAAATCCTTACAAATATTAAAAACTACCAAAACATCTAACTAGTCTTCTATGGTTGACCTTAGTATATACCCATGTCTCCCCAAATGGTCCAAAGCACAATGCAGCAGGTGATTATCTAAAAAATGTTAGTTTCCAGTTAGAAATGGAACAAGTACAATTTAAGTATGCAATTCCAAATATATGATAATGACTATAAAAATAGTAAAAAGTTATGACATACATGATGAAAGAAATAAACTATAGAACACGGCACGAAAAATATGGTGAAACAGTTAATTATGAACTAATAAGACAAGTGAAGCATGGAATAAGGAAACCTAACCAACTACGTGATTTGAAGTACACCTTTCAATATGTAATCAGGTTGGTCCACTACACCGTATGGTCTACATAGGATTTGCATCCTCACGGTCTACATTGTATGAAATAAAACATGGTCTACTTTGCATAAAATAAAGCACGGTCTACTGGGTTAATCACATATCTACTTAGTACATACTTTCCCACCCGATTACTACTCATGGATTAGTCACGACAATAAATCACGAAACACGATAAAATAGAATATGGTATCATGACTAAAATCTATATGATACTAACCCGTGTACCGAACGTCTCAAGAATCAAATATGTACTACTAATTATACAATTATAGTAATTAACAATACTAGAAACAAAATATAAATTGTACTCATCTGGGGTCCTTAGATGGTGAAACAGATAATACCCAACCACTCAGTGAGCCACAAAAATCAAACTCCTGCCATTGTCTCCAGATGCTGAAACAGACATCACCAACATGTTTGGTATAAAAACCTGTCTAAAATTGCCTACCCAAAAGTCTAATTCTGGACACAGAGACAAAATCATAATTTTTGGGTCAAAACGATATATGCTGTTGGACTCACTTTGCACCGAAAAGCGTGCCAGTATCTACGGTCTCTAAAGTCATCAAACTATACGTCTACAGGTTCGATTTGACGATACGAACTCAGCCGTATGTCCAAAGTTGGATTCCGATGGGTTGTGCATAAATTTGTCCGTTGGATCAGGTCGTAGGCCCGCCAAAATAGCGTTCTGGTCGACCTGCTCAGAATCGGACCAAACATGGCATACATGATCAAAAAGGATACGGTCCTATTGGAGTAAGTTTCGTCTCAAGATGACGAGTGTGCACGAAGTTATGAGCTAGTTTGCAAAGAGGTCGATACAGGATATCTCGACGGATACGTCTCGATTTTGTCATACACACACACAACAAAATTGAGTTCTGTCGAATCCCACACGTCAACAACATCCATACGTGTCTTTCGATTCTCATGGTTTGCGACCACGTCGCCCGATTTGTCGGGACGCGTGCCATATCGGTGATTTTTCTAAAATTTTAATTATTTTGAAAACAGTTTTTACCAGTTTTGGAAGATCGATTTCTCGACGCACAGTCGGCAAAATTTGAATATACGAAAAGGTTTACAAAGCCCTATCGGTTGTCTTGGACTATATTCAATTATATTTTTGAAATTATTACTATTGTGTTTGCAAACTTCCTTCAAACAGAGGGTTTGGGACTATTCTATTCCCTGTTTATGAACAGGGTTTTCGCCAACTTTGGGCTTGATTTTTCTAGGGGTTCGATACATTAGAGTTTTTTCTAATTGCTGGGGTTTGAAGGGGGTTATGTTATCTCTACTCAGGAAGTGATAGATAAGAAATTGATCGAGCAAACTTAAAGAAATTTGGTTCAAAATATTAGTACCTGGTTTGTTCGAAATAGAGTCTCCTTTGTTGGCGATCGGGTTTTTGCTGCTTTTCGACGACTATGGTGACTCGATGACGGTCGCAGGTGGCTAGGCAGGCTTGTCGGGGCTGTACGGGCCTCATGGCCGACCACGCGGCTCCACTTGGTTGTGGTGGCGTCCCGACGATCGCTATTGATGCTGCGACCCTATTTCTGTACGGGCGCGTTGCCGTCATTGCGTACAGTGGCGCTCCGATATGGCAGGGTGGTACACATGGTCGAGATAGAGGGCTCTGGGATGTTAGGGATTGGAGGTTCGAGTTCGAGAAGAATTTTGGGTTTGGATGAAGGAGAAGTATTGATATCGATTTTCTGTTATATATGAATTACAAATTCAAGTCGACAAAATTTGATAGGATTTGATTAAAATTTCGATTTGGATTTTGATCTAATCCGTAGAGAAATTAGATCTTGGTCACAATGAAAAAGATATGGCAAGAATTGGTTTATATTTGATCGGGTTTTGAATGTTTTTGAAAACAAGTTCTTTTCGTTGGCAAGGCTCGGGCTCGCTCTGTTCACTGATAGTTTTATTTATTTTTCTTTTCTTTTTCTTTATATATATATATTAGGTGTGTTCTAACTAGAAAAACCAGTCAAACTTGCGACATAATCCCTGTAGACGTCTTAATTATTTATTAATTAGATTATTGACTTTTAGGAAGACCCGATTGTGCTAAACTAGTTAAATTGGACCCGAACCAAACTCAATTCCATGTAGTCATGCGGTGTGTCCAAAGACGTCCATGTATATATATATATATATATATATATATATATTTTTTTTTTTTTATTTATATATATATATATATTTTTTTTATCTATATATATATATATATATTACCACTTATATATATATATATATATATATATATATATATATATATATATATATAAGTGGTATTTTATTGTAATGGTCTAGTAAATAATTTTATAGAGGGTTGTTATATATATTGCTATTAAATTGATGTTTTATTTTATAGGATAAATAGTTTTCTTAAAGTGTCTTTGTATATTTTGGGGATGCTAGACTAGATATACATAAACTGCTGGTAGTATAGTATATATATATACTAGACTACCAGTAGTTTATGTATATCTAGTCTAACATCCCCAAAATATACAAAGACACTTTAACAAAACTATTTATCCTATAAAATAAAACATCAATTTAATAGCAATATATATAACAACCCTCTATAAAATTATTTACTAGACCATTACAATAAAATACCACTTATATATATATATATATATATATATATATATATATATATAAAATATATATATATATATATATATATAAATATATATATATATATATATATATATATATACATGGAAATCTTTGGACACAACATATATATTATATATATATATATATATATATATATATATACATGGAAATCTTTGGACACAACACATGACTACATAGAATTGGGTTTGGTTCAGGTCCAGTTTGATTAGTCTGGCACAATTGGGTCTTCCTAAAAGTCAATAATCTAATTAATAAATAATTAAGACGTCTATAGGGGTTAAGTCGCAACTTTGACTGTTTTTTCTAGTTAGAACACACCTATGGCTCGGCCTTCCCTACCATGACTAATATACTAGTCAAAGCACGCAATTGCACTATTCATACCATGATTTCTTGTCATTTTGCACTCCAAATCTTAACCATGAGTAAGGCTTGTTATAATAATAATAATAATAATTACTTTAGATAAATATTTATAAATTCCATAAATCCCTACTTAAGTCAAATAAATAATAAAATATATATTCCATAATTTTCGGGAAGAGGGGTTACACCTACCGCGGCGATATGACGTGAAGATCCTACTATGTGGAGTGGCGTGATACAACGCCCCCGTGTCCATGACACAGTCGTCATCATGACACATGACACAAGGTTCATCTGTGTCGGTCACTGTGACGATGATATCTCTAAACATTGTGAGATCTTCATAATCGTCTTTGTCTTTTGCCTTCTCAGCTTTGAGCTTCATGCAGTTCCTCTTAATATGACCCCTTTCGTCACAGTGATAGCAGCCCTCCTTGTGGTCCACAATCGCAAGATTTTGATAACTCCCCTATGTCCTCGCCTGTGAATTGGATCTTCCTTTCCCATGGGAAGCCACTAGAGCAGACTCCTGCGACGATTCAACTTGCTTACACCGAACCTCCTCATTCAACAAGCTATTTTTGACTGCCTCCATCATGACAACTACATTTGGTACAAAATTGCTCACCGACACCACCAACGTCTTCCAGCTTTCCGACAAAGAACTCAAAAGCAATAGGGCCCGAAGCTCATCATTAATCACCATCATCATTGCAGCTAGCTGATTGATGTTATCTTGAACCTTGTTTAGGTATTGTTCCACCAAGACACCCTCTATGTACTTCGAATTGACGAGTTGGTGAATAAGAAATGCCTTGTTGCCAGCCATCTTCTTTTTGTACATCGAATGCAGCTTCTTCTATAATGCTTTTCCTGAACTCTCCATGGACACATGGTAAAAAAACGAGTCGTCCAGCCATTAGCGGATGAATCCAACGACCTTCCAATCCAGTCATTTCCAGTCTTAAGTAGCTTTCTCCGATGGCTTTGCGCTGTCGCCCTCCAACGGACCATGCAATTTCTTGCACCAAGTAGATCCTCCATCCTTGGCTTCCAAATTGCTAGTTCTTCCCTATGAGGGTCATCATATGAGTGTTCATCTGCTCCATAGATATGGTTGCCAGAGCCCCCAAAGCTCTGATACCATTTGTTGGTATCAGACCAGAATGAACTAACCTCGCTATGATACCAATTATTGGGCGTTCGAAAGCGTTTGTCAACCCACCTGATCAAACCAACCCCCGTCTAACAGACACCAAGCATAGATAAAGACAAGTATATGATGGTGACTATGTCACCTTGATAAATTCTAACATTTATAACTCAGATAAATTACAAGATTGACAAAAATTAATGTTGAACCCTTTGCCCTAATAGGTTCAACCCCCTCACCACTCTCAAGAGAAAAATAGAAAATTACAATTGAAATCACTCACCAACCCTTAGGAACCTCCTTAACCAAAGTTGACGACTCCTTGATTAGATCTCCTTCCTCATTCTGTCTTGGATGGCGAAGTCCTAAGAGCTAAGTACGGATTTTCTCTTAGATTTTTCTGTGGACGAGCACCCCGAATCTCCACTTTATGCTATGCTTTGTGCCTCCACCCTCACCCCACATATATAGGATGAGAAAATCATATTCTAGTCATAATATGATATACTAAATAGGAATAAAATATGAATTCTATTATACCTAAAATATTCTATCAACATCCTATTTTAGATCATAATAGGATTTTCTAAAATAAGAATCCTATTATATTTAAAATAGCACAACACCAATCATGGACATCCAAATCTAATAAAAATATTTAACTAGATTTAGATTTCACAAATAGGTTGTTACCAAATCCAGACTAGACTCCAACAGATGTGATTTACACAATTCATCCTTTTACTATAAGTGTAAAAATATTTATCGCAATAATATAACATTTATGCGGTATACAAATGTTGTATGGACACAAATAAGAAATGACAACACTAAGGCAGTATTAATTTTGGTGTGTCCTACCTAGTGTACTTTTTAGCGTATGTGACTGATACGTGTCCGACATGACGTGATACAGACACAATACCAATTTTTTTAGTCCGTGCTTCCTAGCAGTACACATTAGTGATATCATATTTCATATGCAAAGCAATAAAATAACCTATATGTGTCTACTCACCATCAAATATTTTCCATTGATATATATAGCACTTTATGGTTCTTCTTATCAAGGTTTAGAAAAACCCAATGGTCATGGTTGAATATTTGAAGTGGAATTGGATCTAAAAATACTATCATTAGGTTCGATTGTGTTAGAAAACACATGATTTCTATTCTTAACCTATGGGGGTGAAATTTGAAGCCTAAATTGGCATCCCATGCTTTCTAAATCCATGTTTCTGGAACCCGTCAGAATGAAACAACCCGAACATTGAAACTTCTCAATGGATTGGTACACTCTAGCCTAAATTTTTTTCTTATTTTTTCATTTATGTATTTTTTGGATTTTTTTCATGTGAGTCAAAGCATATTTAATCCACCCTAGTCTACTCCAGTCCATCCAAATTCGAATTTTTTGGTTCCGCGAACTTGAAATCGTGCAGTATTATGGTTAGCTTCTGATCTCATAATTAAAGTTAAATTGATAGTAATTAGTATGGAGAGTCTTTGATAATATTGAATAGATATCTCATCTTTGACCAATTTAATCAACACATTAGATATCTTCATTTGACCAATCTAATTAACATGTTTGCTTCTAGATAACTTTCGATCGCTTCATCAAAACATTGAGGGTTGGCATCGTCACCGACAGAAACACAACATGTCCATGTGCTAATGTAGGACTAAAAACATTTTGGAGAATTCACATATTAAGTTCCTGCTTTGATTGAGTTAGTACCCTGTCCATAAATTTCTCTATTATAATTTGTGGACATGATTGTTGAACTGCAAGGCACTGTAGTTTGTTATGAGGGTACTATGGACTCTGTACCAAGTGTCGGGAATGTGGTGTGACTCATACCGGAGTTGGTCGAATAGGTGTGATCTTGGATTGAACGCATATGCCTTAAATAGAATTTTCATGTAAGGCCTAAACTAATCTCAATTATCTACACATCATGATGGCACCCCTACCCGATGTGGCACGAAATTATCAACTCCATTGCCATCCCCTTTTGAGGGCTCAACCAAAAATAGGATGCAATCCAATAAAGACAGCCCACAAACACAAAGAGCACCACTACCACCAAACCCTGATACAGGCACAAATAGGTTAAGTTCTTGTACATACTCACTATGGTCAAGGTATTTGCTTGTCTTTAATGGCCATAATAGCACCTCTTTCCAATTGGCTCTAGATTGGTGGTGATGATGTATGGTTATCCATGATTTGGTGAAAAACTTTGAAGAAATTAAGTTACAAGAATTTGGAGAAGAACTAGGTTTTATTCATGAGAACTATTGTACGAAGGAATTGAAAGAAAAAGAAGAAAAAAAATCAAAATATTACACACGCTTCCTATGTTTGCCATGACAAAAAGTTGAACGAACTTTTGTATTCAAACGTGTAAAAAGTACAAAAAGAACTCCTGAACAGGAGATTTAAGTATAAGAATTTATGGGGAAGTGTGACGATGGAGATCGAGTACTACAGCGGCATCTTTACTTCGTTGACAATATGACGACGGCTTGAACTTGCTCTGACTTTCTGACGCTCGAGATTGGTGCTCGGGGTTGCTAATCAGAAAAATGTCGACCTTTTTAATGAAGGATAACTCCTTCTATTTATAGGCCTAGCACATATGTTGTTTGCAAAAACAAAAATTTGATTACAATCTAAGAAAAGAGTACAAGAGTACAATTGATTTCTGGGAAAGTACAACTATAGGAATCTGATCAGAAGATGATCACTTTATCCCTTGGATGATGCAATGTTGAAGAAGATTGCCTTTGAAGAGTGCTGTAGCAAGTGCTCAGGAGATTATGATCATTAGTGATGCTTTGAAAGTGATTTGGAACTCTATTTATAGAGTTTAGAGATAACTGTTAAGTAGTTATCCTGGTTGGCGCACACTGCAATTGGCGCGCCATTCATCCCTTGGCACGAACGGTTGGTTTAACAGCTTGGACGCGTGGCATGCTGTGATTGATATGCACTTGGTCATGGGCAGTGTCACAGACACGTTCTTTAAGATTAGTGGCATGTGTGCCACGTTATCTAACTGCTTCAGAATGATTTGACCAGGTAGCGCCAACTGCTAGGTTGCACCTAGTGCTACTTGCTATTTTATGACTTTCTAAATGATGTGGTGTCATTGATTACCTTGTGCCAATTGCAGATGGTACGAGACAGCTGTTAGTCATTTATGACGAATCTGACATGTCTGACAAAATCTTCTCGAGCGCCACGTGCTCGAGATTCGAACGGATTTCTCGACTGACGTGCTGTCAGTCATGATGATAACTGTTTAGCTACTCCGAGAAGATGGCCACGTGGTAGGCAGCGCCACTTGATGACCAGCGACTATTGATGTCCTGTGCCATCTGATGTCTGGCGCCACTTGATAATTTAATTGCTGGCACTATTTATGAGTAGCGCCTGATGCTAATTATACTTTTTAGGCTTATACAAGACCCCTTCAAAGTTTTTAAATTTGAAAAGCTTTAAAATTTGAAATACTTTGAATAAGAAGTGGTTGGCGCAGAGCAGAATCATAACCGACCCGACTTTCAAGCGCAGATCGCACGATTGTTATGTCTAAGGCTAGGATATAAATAGTTGAGAAGAGAGAGAAAAATACTTTTTACTTGAAATTTCTTTCTCTCGAACTCTTCTTCTTCTTCAACTTTCGAAGCTTTTAACCAATCACAATGGCCCCGAAGAGATCCACCGCTGTCAAGAAAGGAAAGAAAGTGGTCGGAGCCACTTCGCGTGTGCCCTTACAGAGGATGCCATAGCACATCACGTCGTCGACGAGAGTCGAATAGGCAAACCCAGCCTTGGAAGGTAAGAAATTGAACGAAGAAGATGACATCGGTCTCTTCTCGTGCCATTTGAGTGTATCACGATTAATAGGCCAACATCGACCGTCTCTTTCAGAGTGTTGGTCGATGCTTTGTGCCATCTGTACCGTACGCCACCTCTTTCTGAGTGTTGGACTAAAAAATCATAACCAATGACGCCATGCACTATCTGACATATTTTTAGTATGCTGTGCCATCTGTCATTATGGGCAGACCATGCGCTAATCGATTGATGCACCATCTGACTTAAGAATTGTCATTTTGCATGTGCTATTTAGAGACTAGCACTTTGTTATTTGCGAGATTTGTGTAGAGTTAAAATCACTTGATTTTTATAAGAATAATCTTTCATAATTCTAACTTTTGTTTCCTTTTGTTTTCTGTAGCGTCTATGGTGACACCAAAAGCTGAGGTCACTGTCAAGGAGGAAGTCCTATCTCCTTTCATTAAAGAGGAACCGATGACTATTAAGGAAGAAATAATTCCTAAAGTCGAAGTTCCCGTAAAGGAAGAATCGGCTTCAGAAGGAAGTGGCACCGGGAGCTCTAATCACCCAGCACCTGCGGATGACCTTAATTAGTTAGCGCCTTCCTATGCACGATGGTTGAAGGAGTGGTACCTGCCCCAGCATGGCCATTCTCGGGCAAATGAATAAGACATCTTTCTTGTCTTCAATGTTTCCTGCTTTGATGTAGAAGCTTGCTTTCCTTTCTTTGCAAGTGTAGTCCTTTACTCCTTTTTATGGAGAAAGAAATAAAGAACCCTTATGTTTGCTCATTTGTTGTGATGTTATCTTTTTTGAAATAATATTTGTCAATAATGGGTAGTTTAATACGGACAATAGAATGTTTAGAGGTGATGTGACAAGTCGTTGATGTCGATAGTAGAATTCGGAGGTAATATGGACGTGAATTCGTACATCTATTGATTATCCTTGAGCCAAATGGGACTCAAGAATAGGATATCTTTTAAAACAACTGGGTTTCAAAATATGATGTTTGCAATGATGGAGTCGATGATGTTGTCACTCTGGATAGACTCCACTGGGGATTCAAAGATTTGAAGTATATACAATATTTGTTAGAAAATACAATACACACTTTCAAACATGGTATTTCTTTAGGAATTTGCCGTTAATGGGCATCATAGCGATTCGGCCATCCATATCAGACAGTTGATAAGCTCCGTTTGAGAAAACTTTGCTTATAATGTAGGGACCTTTCCACTTTGGTTCGAACTTGCCCTTGATCATGTGTGTCATAGTCATAGGACGTCTGACAGTAAGTACTAGCTCGCCTTTTTGAAATGCTCGTACTTTAACTTTACGGTTGAAGACTTTTGAGATACGGGCTTGATATAGCTCGATGTATTGTTGAGCTAGTAGCCGCTTCTCGTCAAGTGCTTCAAGCTCCTAAAGTTGACGACGATCATTATTTTCTGTTGTGAGTTCATTGGCATTTGCTATTTGCAGTGATAAAATATGAATCTCCAACGGAAGGACAGCTTCACATCTATATACCAAAAGAAAGGTGTACAGTTGGTCGGAGTGCGTATGGTAGTACGATAGGCCCATAGACATTCTCCAAGCTTTTCGCTCCTGTTCCGTTTATTGGTAGAAATAAACTTTTTGAGAAGCTTGATGATTGTTTTGTTGAATGCTTCTGCCAAACTATTAGCTGCAGGATTATAGGCTATGGAAGCAACATTGTTGATTCGGTTGTCATCACATAATCGAGTGAATTTCTGACTGACGAACTGAGGTCCATTGTCATGAATAATTTGTCGAGGAACACCGAATCTGTAGATCACATGATGTTTGATGAGTTGATGACACTGCTTGTCTTGACTTCAACTAAGAGAATAGCCTCAGTCCATTTGGAGAAGTAACCGGTTATAGCTAGGATAAACCAATGTCCTCGAGATGAAGGCAGATTAATAGGACCGATAACATCCATGCCCCAAGCTTCAAAGGGCAATGATGCTATAGTAGGATGCAAGAATTTTGATGGTTGATGAATGAAATCTGTATAGATTTGACATGCTCGACATTTCCTTGAATATTCGATGGCGTATGACACCATGGTTGACCAATAATATCCCATGCGTCGAATTCGATCTTGTAGCTTAGGCCCAAGCTGATGTGTACCACTAACACCATCATGAACTTCACGTAGTATCTACTTTGCTTTATCTCCGGCAAGACAGTGTAGAAGCATACCATCATATGATCGTTGGTAGAGTGTTTTAGAGGCATGGTTGTAGTAGAATCAAAGTGATCGCCGACGGATTGTCGTTGCTTCCTTAGGATCATCAGGTAGAATGTCATATACCATGAAGTCAACAAAAGAAGCTCTCCAGTCTTCACTTGTGGTGCAGACCTCAATTGAATTGCTGGATTCCAGATGCAAATTATTCTCAATACAGAATAATTTCGTATTAGTGATGACGATCATCTGTTGTCTTTTTACAGGGATTGTTAATACTGTTGCTAGATTAGCAAGCGCATCAGCTTCTGTATTGCAGGCTCTACATACATGTTCAATAAAGAAACCTTTGAATGATGTAGCCAACTTGACTACTGCTTCATGATATAGAACAAGATCTTGATGCCGCACTTCATACATACCTTTAACCTAATTGACGATCAGTTTAGTGTCTCCATATACTTCAAGGTAGTCGATATCCAATTGTTTGGCTAATTGGAGACCAATGAGTAGAGCATTATATTCAGCAACATTATTAGAGCATGACTCGTCCAAAGAATAAGCTCTCTGAATTGCCAGTCCTTCGGGAGATACCAGAATAATTCCAACTACAGCAACGATATTGCCTTTGGGTCCGATTCTGGATGCACCATCAAAGAATAGTCGCCAAACAAGGATTCCTTCTTAAGTCATGTTGGATTCCAGAGTTTTATCAGAAATTTTGTCATAGAGTTTAGATGTCTTAGGGATCGGATGAGCAGCCAAGAAGTCAGCTAGGGCTTGACCCTTAACAAACTTTTATGGGACATAGACCATATCATACTGTGCTAGTAGTATGGCCCATGTAGTGAGTCTGAAATTGAGTGTACTAGGCTTCTTCATCAAGACTCGTAGATGATTGAATCTGGAGATGACATGAATGGATTGGCCCGTGATGTAATGTCGTGTTTTCTAAACAACGAACATCAAAGCTAAACATTCTTTTTCTACTAGACTGTATCGATGTTCAGCATCGATCATTGTACGACTGAGATAATAGATGGCTTGCTCATGACCTTTTTTTATTCTTTTGGGCTAGTAAAGTGCCCAGAGAATAATCTATTGCTCAGACATACATCAAGAAGGGTATTCCTGTGACTAGAGGCACTAGGATCGGAGGGTTCATCAAGTACTGCTTTATGTCTTTAAATGCTTGCTGGCATTCTTCAGTCAAAATGAAAGACACACCTTTCTTCATTAGTTAAGTGAAGGGTCTACAGCGTCCAGAGAGATTTGAGATGAATCTCCTGATGTCAGCCATCTGTGGAATCATCGTAACTCTTTTAGGTTGTGTGGAGGATGCATCTCTTGAATGACTTTGACTTTCTCAGGGTCAACGTGTATACCCTTAGAGGTAATAACGAATCCGAGGAATTTGTCACTAGAGACTCCCATAATGACTTGGTGGGATTCATCATGAGTTGATGCTGGCACATTAGATCAAAGATAGTTCTTAAGTCTTGGATGTGATCTTTCTTTAGACGACTTTTGACAACAATATGATCGACATAGCATTCGACTATCTTCTGTAAATGTTCAGGAAAGATGGTGCTCATGGCTCGCTGATAGGTTGTACCCACGTTCTTGAGACCAAATTGCATAACGGTGTAGTAATAGACTCCTAAAGGAGTGCAGAAAGATGTGTATTTTTTATCTTCCAGGTTCATCCTGATTTGATTATATCCGGAGAATCCGTCCATAAAAGACATCCGCTCGAACCCGCAAGTGTTTTCGGTCATGACATCAGTGATCGGAAGAGGGAACTCAACATTGGGACAAGCCTTATTGAGGTCTCTAAAATCGTTACAGACTCAGACCTTTCCTATTTTCTTCATAACTGGGACGATATTAGCCATCCAGTCAAGATGTTGTTCTTCTCTGACAAAGCCACATGTGATGAGCTTCTTGACTTCAGCTTCTATAGCATCCATCATGTCAGGTCGGAATCGATGCTGTTGTTGCTTGACTGGCCTTACATTCGACAGAATGTTAAGCTTGTGGGTAGTGATCTTAGGATCTAATCTTGGCATGTCTTTATAGTTCCAGGCGAATATGTCAATGTACACTCTAATAAGCTAAATAAATTCTTGTTTATCAGGCTTTTGCTGATGAAAATTGGTCTTGGAGAAGTTTCGTCTCCGACATCGACTTGAACTAGTTGATCTTCAGTAGGTGGCTCGTGTTGCTCGAAACGAAGTTCCCATTGAGTGTCCATCCTTTGTGTCTAAGGATCAGATTCAGGGGTTTAAGAAAAATCGTCTTTGTCTTCAGAGAACTCAACAGTCACTCTATTAGAAGATAGAGTCACTCGATGGACGTGCCTTACACTGGTGTCCGAATCCTATGAGACAGAGCCAGAAGAGTTAGATTGCTCCTCTTTGTCAGACTCAGAAGCATCTGGGGTTGTGATCGACAAAGTGTAGCCCAATCCATATTTTGTTTTGCTGTAGTATTGTAGTGACTTTCCTTTTAGAGCAGGGATACGAATATGAGTTTGTCTTCCCCTACCACTATTGAGGCCAGCTTTGAAATTGTAGCCCATCTTTTGGATAATGTTCTTAGATTATTGACTATAAGGACGTAATTGAAGTTGCCCACTATATATCGTCACTTTCAGCCTCGCTATCGGACATAGCCTTTTGATGCAATCCTTTGCTAAAGAGGATAGGATGTTCATCCTTCTTCCGGGAGGTAACCAGAAAGAATGTATCTTTGCTGATTCAAGTGATACTTCGTCTTGAAGAGGTTGAACTGTTCCTAATGTAAGAGGTTCGAAGTTATCCAAAAATTTTAGATAACATCGAGCATAGTAATTAACATCAGTATACTGCAAAGGAGATGCTACTTTATTGATAATTACATCACCATTTACAATAGGGCTCTTGATCTTAGCCGATGGCTTGCTAAGATTGATAACCAGAGGAGGAGAAGGCTTGTTACAACGAAGGTCATTAACAAGTGGCTCAGAAGAGGCAAGCTCCCTATGCTCCATCTTCTCAATAAGAGGATGTTTGACGGAAGAAGAGAGATGGATGGTCTGTTAGGGTTATATACTAAAAGTATCACTTTTGTAGTAACCTTATTTTCTTAAATTTTGAATGAGAATCATATGGGCAAATATTTGCATATTGTATTTGTTGTAAGTGTTAATACAAATGTCTGATATTCTATATTGTAGATAATATGGTGTGTGGTGTCACACAGAAGATCATATTATCAGTTTCCTATGGAATACATAAATAGTTCACAACGTAGATGGACTTGGACAATCTATTGGAAAGGTTGTAGTGTAATCTAGTATTAGTCTATCTTGACTATAGGTTTACACTAGTACACTTTGTGTGTATTGAACATGACTACTTGAGGTTGTTCTCTTTGTACTGACTATATAAGAGAACAAACACCTCTGTTATTATGGATGCTTGTGCTCTTAATCCGGATACAATAACAGACATGTATATGTAGTGTGCATTACTTTGATTCATGAAAGAGTGAGATTCATTATGGGTCAACAACCTCTATGAATTGGGTAATAACATTGTATGTATGATGGGATGTTGATTATAAATGGAATCTATGTCCCGATACATCGGGTTGATGATCCCCTTAAGGAGCTCATAAGGATTGTCATGTAAATCCTGCAGGTAGATTATATCCGACATGACACATAAAGTTGAGTGGTACTAATTAAGGATAAAAGATGTCGAATTAATATAGTTGTCAGTAACTTAATTTGATCGACGGACATTCAATATCATAACATGGGGAGCCAAACGAGCATATAATAAAAGGAGCCCACAAACATAATTTAGGATTAGGGTAGTAGTGCAACAATAGCTCATTAGTGGACCGAGCTATTGTTAATGGGCCTGGATTATGTGTTCGGGCTGAACACGGGATATCCAGATCCGTTATGAGGCCTAACCCTAATTTCTCCCCATGGTCCCTGTCGTAGCCTATATATATCCTCTATTCTCCGACCGCCAAATTACTGAACAAAAATCTGAAGCTTTTTCTAAATTTGTGATTCACGTAAGGAGAGAAAGAGAGGGCTGCCAAGGAGAAGAAAAGGTTGGAAGATCGTTGCCCACACGACGTCCAACTCGAGGAAGGAATACGTGCAGAAGATCTTGGGGTCGTCCGCTCGAGATTGCCAAGAACTACTTGTCTTCTTCCCGCCGCCGGTATAATTCGTGAACCATAGTTTTCGCCTATGAAGGGTTATGGCACATATTAAATCTGTTTAACTTTCTATCGATCAATACGCACACCAAAGTAAGGGTCCTGGGAATCCCCAGTTCCATCAATTGGTATCAGAGCTTCTTTGGATCTGCGTATTGATTGATACGTCCATGTTGTCCAATAAAAGTTATATTGTGTAATAGTCGTAGATGTAGATCTGTTCTAACTCGGTTTAGGCATCTTAGATCCAACTATTATGGTCCAATGCATGTTTTTTTTGTGATTATTTTAAACCACGGACATGTCGTGGATGTTGTTGTTGCTGTGGATGTAATTAAAATCACGAGGGTTGATCGTGCTTATAATTTTATTTTTCAATCTAGATTATGTGTGAATTCCTTTGGGAGGCATAGGATTGATGTAATCTTAATTATTTTTGATCAGTCGTGATGGCAGTGGTGGCTGTTTCTGACGTCGGACAAGATGCTAGTTTTAAGCAGTCCAGAGGCAGACAGATGGTTTTTGATGAAGGAATCAACAGCCAAAACCTAAAAAAATTGGGATACTGCCCCGAACCCCACGACATGACCGGGCAGGTCGAACCCCGAATAGATCTGTGCAGCACCAGATTTTGGATTCGGATAGTTGAGGATAGAGCAGGAATGATGACCATAATAGTTGGATATTTTTCTCTTATTTGTTGTTATTTTACTTTTTCTGATTATGCATGTTTATTATTGTGTGGATGGTTTTTTTGAAAACTAAGCCTACATTAATAATAGACAACATGGACATAATATCAACTAGTAGAAAAACCCTCATTGTTAAATAACTAAGTGGGAGAGGATATTTATTTAGCATAAATCCTATGGTCTCTATTACTAGTTTGTAGGTGATGTAATTATACTTGTGCGTTGGCTTTAGTGCCTTCCTCCATGTCGGATGAGTATAATTATGGATCACCAGTACAAACTTTCTTAGGGATAATTATAAAAAGTTACCAAGTATGTGTTCACTTCTCCAAATGAAGGAACTCATTACAAGGTAATGGACTTAGTATTAAGTAATGGTATACACTTAGATACAAGTAATGGTATCCTCCCCATCGGAGTCACTGCTATTATTTGTATGACCAGAGCAAGACTAACATATTAATTTTATTTATCATAAAGTTATATTGACATGATAGTAAAATTAATAGGTAGTACCTACTTGAACAAAGTTGAATTTATATACGTCCACACTATCGTGGCATGCTAAATTCATGATGTTGAAGGTGTTGGTAAATTTCTTATTATTGTTTTAAGGGAATCAATATTTAATTAATTCAAAAAGTTTTTGCCCTACATAATTTTTATTTATGTGATTCTCAGAATTTCAAAAATGGGTTCTTTTAGTCCACTTATGGTGATTCTTAAAGAAAACAAACTTACTGGACCTAATTATATTGACTGGAAACGTAATCTGGACATTGTCTTGACTGCTGAGGAGTACAAATATATACTTGTTGAGGAATGCCCACCTAAGCCTGATGCTAACTCTGATGAAGAGGTCAAAGAGGCTTATAAGAAGTGGAAAAAGGCAGATGAGATGTTGCAGTGTTAAATTCTGGCATCTATGTCAAATGTACCGCAACATCAGCATCAGGCTATGGCCACGGCTTATGACATGATGTATAACCTCAAGGAACTCTTCAGACATCAGAGTAGAGCAGCTAGGCAATTTTCTATGAAGTGTTTGATGAATACAAAAATGGATGAGGGTACACCAGTAAGGGATTATGTTCTTAAGATGATGGGTCATCTGAATGAGATAGAGATCCTTGGAGCTGAAATCGATGGAGAATTCCAGGTCGATATCATTATTGGGACTCTGCCTAAAAGTTTTGATAATTTCTGCCTTAATTACAATATGAAGAAAAGGTTGCATAGTTTGGCAGAACTTGCAAAAGAGCTACAGGATGCTGAATCTCTCTTTAGGCAGAATGGTCATATTTTTGTTTCTGAAAAGGCTTCTACTTCTAAGACAAAAGGCAGTAAGAAGAAGAATAACATTCAGAAACATACAAACTCAGCAAAGAAGGGCATGGGACCTCAAGGCGCTGTGAAAAAGTCGAAAGACAAATGTTTCAAGTACAAATGGTCAGAACATTGGAAGACTGACTGTACACTTCTCAAACAAGGGAACAAAGAAGGTATATCTCATTTACTAGTAGTTGAAACATGTTTAGCGGTGTTATCTACCGGTACCTGGTGTGTAGATACATAAGCCACTAATCATATCTGTAATACATTGCAGGGGTTCTAGGAAACCAGGCGGCTTAGTGATGGAGAGATATGCTTGTTCATGGGTGACGCTACAAAAGTAGCGGTCGTTGCATTAGGAGATGATACTTTATCTTTCGGTAGAAATAAGTCTTTAACATTGAGAGATTGTCTTTATGCACCTTCACTTAGAAGGAATTTAATTTTTATTTCTATGTTAGTTAAGGATGGATATTCAATTTATTTTAATGACAATATTGTTATTAGAAAGAATAAACATTTTATCTGTTCTGGTGCATTAGTTGATAATCTATATGTCATTAATCCTGTTTCGCCCACAATACAACTTATGGAAATGAATAATATGTCATCTAACTTAAATAAGAGAAATGAACCTTCTTGTATGAACCAAACATATCTTTGGCACTTGCGATTGGGGCATATTAACCTAAGAAGGATTCAAAGACTGGTTGAAGATGGACCTTTGAGTTTATTGGACGTGGAGGCACTACCAGTCTGTGAATCCTACTTGGAAGGTAAAATGACCAAAATGCCTTTTACGGCAAAGGGGTATACGGCCAAAGATGTGTTGGAATTGGTTCATTCTGATTTATGTGAACCCATGACTATCCAAGCTAGAGATGGCTTTGAATATTTTGTCATATTTATTGACGATTATTCAAGGTATAGATACATTTATTTGATACGCCATAAGTCTGAGTGCTTTAAGAAATTCAAAGAGTACAAGGCTGAAATGGAGAAACGTTATAGAAAATGTATCAAGTCATTACGATCAGATCGTGGAGGCGAGTATCTCTTTGGAGAGTTTAGAGATTATTTATCAAAGGCTGGAATTACATCCCAATTGACTACACCTGGAATGCCCCATCAGAATGGTATAGTCGAAAGAAGGAATAGAACTCTTATGGAGATGGTTAGGTCAATGATAAGTTATTCGAATTTACCAGATTCGTTTTGGGGATATACCATAGAGACTGCAGCTTATATTTTGAACTTGGTTCCTTCTAAGTCAGTACCTCTTACTCCCACAGAGCTGTGGATTGGGCGTAAGCCTAGTCTGAAATATGTTCGAATTTGGTGTAGTCCAACACATGTGCTGAATGAGAAAGCAGATAAGTTGAATCTCGTACAGAAGTACGCTTGTTTGTAGGCTATCTAAGAGGAAAGAAATGAGTTTTATTTTATAGTCCTCAGGATCAAAAGGTCATTGTTAGCACCAATGCCCGATGCTTAGAGGAAGACTATGTGATAAGCCATAAACCCACAAGTAGAGTTTGTAGGAACGGAGTCGTAAAGCAGAATACTCTAGAGGGGAGTTGAATAGTATAGGTAGCGGAATATTGCTAATTAAAAACTTGTTAGCAGTTAGATCACAGAAATAATAATAATCATAAAGTAATAACTGTAAAGATAAGAGATCAGAAGGCAAATACAAACACATAGATTTATACTGGTTTCCCTCTTGTGAGGACTAGTCCAGTCGGAAGAACTCTAGCTTCCAGTTGAATTTACTATTATAAAATCCCGCAAGTTTTCATACGAAGTCCTTGCAACTTCTAAAGACGCGAGCTTTGATACGAAGAACTCGACGACCTTCAATTTTGAAGAGTCTTTCTTCAATCAAGCCTTTGATTACAATTTTTTTGATATCTTTTAGATCGTACCGCACCGACAAATTGACTAGAGAATTGTAACTGGCTTGGAATTTAAAAATAAAAGCTTTTAGAAAACTCTTTGGAAGAAATGTAAGCTTTAGAAGAGAAGAGATGAAAGTGAATGAGTGATTTTAAATGTTTAGAATTCCTCTCTATTTATAGTTTTTCCAAAGGCAGAACTATGGTAGAATTCGGGCAGAATTCGGACAAAATTCTATGTAACAAATCGCAACTGAAGGGAGACCAAGTTCAAAAACCAACGTTCATATAACGTTCACCTTGGCCGAACTCTTGACGAGCTTTATCAGGGTTGGTCAGGTATATTTTAAGAAAATATTTTTGGGCTTTTTTAAATCCTTCAAAAGCTTTTGTAAATAAGAGATATTTTTCAAAACAGAGGTCAATTTTAAAAACGATAGGTCAATTTTGAAAACGATTTTGGATAACCTATTTGCCAGTACGACTCGGTGTATAATGTATTCCTAGACTCAATAAAAGTAAAAATTATATTGCGTAAAAAAATATAGTCTAGAGTGGCAAATAAAGCTTCGGTCTTGAACTGAGTAGATATCTAATATTGATCAGTGTCCAAAACGTCTTGAGTAAATATCTGAGTTATTCCGTATATCGAGACAGAGTTTGATCAATTATTAAAATTAGGTTTGACCATGACCAATGGGCCAACAGAGTTGTTCTAGAAGAACTGAGAGGTGAGACACCAAGTACTTCAATACCAACAGTACAAGATGATGAACCACAATTAACTGCACAACGTGCCATAAATGTTATACCACAACCGATAGTGCCTCGTCGTAGTTGTAGGGTTGTGATATAACCAGATAGATATATGTTCTTGGGAGAGTCGTCAGACTTCGTCCCTGAGGAATAAGATTTTGATCCCTGTACCTACAACGAAGAACTCCAAGATAAAAATGTAGAGTCTTGGCAAAAAGCAATGATATCTGAAATAGAATTTATGGATTCCAATCAGGTCTGGGAGCTTGTAGAACCACCCGTTGGTGTAAAAGCCATTGGATACAAGTGGGTCTATAAGAGAAAAAGAGGATCAGACGGTAAGGTTGAAACCTTTAAAGCTCGACTTATTGTAAAAGGTTTTACTCAAAGAAAGGGTATCGATTATGAGGAAACCTTTTCTCCAGTAGCCATGCTTAAGTCTATCCGGATTGTTTTATCTATTGTAGCTCATCTCGATTATGAGATTTGGCAAATGGATGTTAAGACAGCTTTCCTTAATGGAAGTCTTGAGGAAGACATCTATATGAAGCAACCAGACGGGTTCATTGAAAAGGGCCAAGAACATCTTGTTTGTAAGCTCAAGAAGTCCATTTATGGAATTAAGCAAGCTTCCAGATCTTGGAACATATTTTTTGATCAGGTGATAAAATCCTATAGATTTGATTAATGCCAGGATGAATCATGTGTATACAGAAAGTATGACGGAAACATGGTGGTGTTCCTAGTATTATGTGGATGACATCATGCTCATTGGAAACAATGTGAAGGTGTTATCTGATATAAGGGTATGGTTATCCAAACAGTTTGATATGAAGGACTTGGGATAAGTAGGTCACATCATTGGGATTAAAGTTCTACGAGATCGCAAGAAAAGGATGTTGGGCTTATCCCAAGCTTCCTATATCGATACTGTACTAACTCGTTTTAGTATGCAAAATTCTAAGAAAGGTTTCTTACCTTTTAGACATAGAATTGTGCTATTAAAGAAGCAGTGTCCGAGGACACCTAAAGAGATCACTACAAAAAAGTGACCTTTTGGAACAACAAAAAACCGTCTTAAAAACTGCAATTACCGTCCCAACAAATATTTGGGACGGCCTTTGGGACGGGAATGGACGGTCCCATTAGGGTGGCGTGGCAAAAACTTTAGAGACGGATATTGCCGTCCTAATTACTGTTAAAGGACGGTTAGGCAAAACGTCTCAAAAGTTTTCAAATTTATGCTTTTGTGTGACGGTTTATTAATTTGTCCCAAAAAACAAGTTTTTGTAACAGATATATTTCGTCCTAATAAATAAGGGACGAAATTTTAAAAAGTACTGTAATCGTGCGAAAAAACTTAACAATTATTTAAATTATTATGGAATTACTAATTTCCTGTTTATATATAAAATATATAATTAAATTTTATATACAACAAAAATTCATACAGAACTATTTTATTTAATCAGAAATGCATATGGTAGCCGCAACATTAACAAAACGATTTCTATAAAACATATTTAAAGGTAATATCCCATTGTTCACAAAATAAAATCCAAGTCTTACATCACTTAGAGTGTTCCCATCAAGCTTTACATCAGTAAGCATTCACTTAATTTACAAAATAAAATCTACGAATTTTTACACAAATCCAAAACATATATATTTGATTTTCCACATCCATTGACAAACCGATCCACACATCCATGGCTGCCAGCAGCATTGGCTACCTGGAAACACATGAATAAGCTAGAAATATGGTTAGTTATAAGTAATTGGTGGAGTAACTTCAGAAAGAAACATATTTGATTACATTACGATTACGATTACATTACAGTGTACCGAACGAGGCCGGAGGCAAAAAAAAGTTGGGAACACAAAGGGAGAGAGAATGACACATGCCCATCACCACAAATCTCTATGATCCATAAAGAAAGAGTAGAGTTTTTAAATACACACGAGTGATGACCATGTTTCATACAACCATGAGAGAAAAGTATAAGGACTCATCACATAATTCTCCAATAGAGAGCATTGAACATACAAAACATAAAAAAGTGTGTATAAAGAAGTCTCAATTTAACATAATTCAGAATATTTTGTTGAGCTTTATTCTTAGGGGACTAGATGGCAACGTCCCCAACGATTTCACAATTATAAATCAACACCTCTCTAATACATCTGAGGTAAAAGCTAAAACAGATGAAAATAAACATACCTGGCAAGAATCCGATAAGGTGCCAGATATTACAGCAGTTCCCTTGGAATCAGAAAAATAAAGAAAAAAAATAACAGAGTAGTCTATTTTGGCTCAATTGCCGGCACAATTCTGACCACTCTTCTGAATATAGTCCCGCAATCTAATTTACATCTCCATCACAAACCCAGAAACAAAACCTAAACTTGATGTGGATTAAACTCAAACCTTACACAAAATCCTATATATTTGAATACTCTGAATCTGAATTTTATGAAATAAACACTCTGGTTAGCTCTAGATTACGCACTAACCCACATGTTCACGAAAATATAAAATTCACAGTCGTGCACCTGTTTCATCGGACTCTTCACTTATATGAGAAACTGAAGGGAAAAGCCTCCCTAGGCAGCAATTCCTGAAGAAGTAATAGCAAGAAAACAAGTATTAGTCATCTACAATCATAACTAGTAATGGATTTCTGATGGAATAATACAGATGCAACAAAACCTTAAGGTTTATTCTGAAGTACATAATTTTTATATTATATACTAACTCCCACTTAGAAAGTAAGAACTAATAAACATCGAAACATGCACGCAAGGAACCTCAGCCCTCAGTCAACATAAATTGCATAGGCTTGTGAATGACAAGTCAATTCTTTGAGGACAATGGTCCAGAGTATCATGTTTCAGTGTATCCTATCAGAGGGTTTTTACGAGATAAGACCTTCATCTGGAAAGTCTGCCATCTCAAAGGCAAGTGATTAAGACAACGCTTATGGTACATATGATACCTTGAGATCAAGTAAAAAGTGGATGAGAATACAGTAATTTGCAATAAAAAAAAAACTTATAACATGGAGTTATGACGAGAATGAGACACAAATAAAATCTACTTTTGCTGCTTGAACTTATTTTCTTCCAAAAGCTGATGACTTGGATATTGAAATGGTGGGAGTGGTTTGGCATAGAACCCACAGGTGGACTGCTCCCAGAGACACTCAACTTTGACAATGTAAGGCTATAAAACCAAAATGTAAAATAGAACATAGAGAAATATTAGAGTTTAAACATATTAGTATCTCCTACAAATTCCACCATTCAAACAAAAAAGACTCACCCGTAACCTTCAGGAGGAGTTGACCCAAAGTAAAAACCAACTGAATTGCTTGGTGGACTCTCTGAGACAATTCCATGACGACTACGGCCACTGCCATGACTTCTAAAATTACTAGGAAATAAGCACTGTTATGAGATGAATGCGACTTGTTGCCTTTATTTTGCCGCCTTACGATTATAAGCATGTCCAGCTCTTCAGACCATTACTTCCACCAACGTTCACAGTTGCCTTAGAATGCGCAGATGAATTTCCATGGCCAAAAAGTTTAGAATCTCCCTCTTTCATTTCTGCCCCAGAATTATTCCTTTGATACTTGGATCATTTGGCACGCAATTCCTGCCAATGAAATGATTATTATTACGATTCAACTTTAACTATAGGAATAGTTAATTAAACTACACCAAAAGATAATAGACAAGGAAAAAGAAATACACCATGTGTGATAAGGCATGCACATAATTACTTAAAAATCCTTTCATTATAGATTTGACCTTTTTCAGTGTCTCACTAGCAGGAATGATTTAAAGGAAGCAAAAGAATGGATGTCAACAAGAAAAAAATGATTAGAAAAGGAAGGGGAATGTTTCTGGATAGAGATGACTTTTCAAGTATAGCATTAGTAGCAATGAATCAGAGGACTCAGGACGTCAAACAAAGGAAGTTGATAAGCAAAAACTTTCCGGTTAGAAAAAATGCAGAAACAGGGAAATGTTTGTATCAATTCTCACAAAGAATGACCCAAGGACAAAAATAACAACAAATTCATCCCAAATAGTTGGGCTCAGCTATATCAAGAATTAAAAAAACTAAATATGTTATGGATCCCATAATAAAGAAATTAACTTGAAAATGTTAGATATCCAAGAAAACGTGTTCTGGAACCAAATATTATGCCCTGCAGGACGAGACTACAACTTGGCACATTTGTTCAATCTAATGAATCTGAATTCTACAATAGAAGCTGCAGAAAGCACAGACAATTTAATATAATTATAACATAAAATAAAGGACTTAATCACAACTGCACTTGCTCTGTTAGTAATATTAAACTAACGTTTATGTTAAGAATACAATGGCACTATACGGACACAGTGACACAGTACTATAAGTGCCTTGTCCAATCTAGAAAGAGAATACGAAATGACTGAAGGATCCATTCATTTGAAGTATACAAGAGCTTTTAAAAAATGCTACCAGAGAGAACTAGCTTCTTAAGTTGTTTGCTTCATGGAAAAAGTATAAGAAGCCAATTGACATATTAGAATAAAAGTGCATTCTAGACCTCTTTTGACTTACAAAACTTATAATAGCTACAAACAGTTATATATTTGCCCGAAAAAAGGGATTTGAGTATGGTTCAGAAAAAACAAATAATGAAATTGTAAACGGTAACTTCGTTACAAAGTTTCCAACATTATATAACCCTTAATTTCAAGACACATTCAGATCATCAAACATGTAGAAGAAACAAAAAGGACAACAATTTCTGTTATCAAAAGTAGCCAAAATGTGAAATATGGTCATCTGCTTGTAAGAATGTACAAGAAGATCACTTTATTCATAAAGTGGTACAGTTCCACAAGTTACATCTTGGAACAAGTGGAGATAATCATAGAAATTCATGTAGACATGAGGATTTTTCAATCATAATCCATCTCTTATTACACACTATAGTTTACTTCTTACTTAATATAACTAAGTAACAAAACCAAAATGTTAGTATAGAAGTTCTAAGTACAATATGCATCTTAGACAACAACTAAATTAGGATATGTTCAACATAGAAAATACAGCTGGACTAGCCTAGAAAATGTTCCCTTTATAGACCCTTTTAAATTATGATAAGAAAGTTCAAAGCTCTCCTTTATCGAAGTACAAAAAAGGAAGGGAACTGAAGAGTTGCTCATTATTGTCTTGGTGAGTATCTAAAACAAAATGCATATATGGTGACTTAGTGAGAATACATAAAGCTTCACATTGTAATTAACTTGTAACTTGTCCAAAATTAGAACTTTCAGTTACATGATTTGAACATTTTGGGACTTTTAGGCTATGTGTGATTGATATGAATGTGAGGGGAAGGAAAAGAAAAGTTAACGTAATCCAATACAATGAGTTCACGTTTCTACATGATACAGCTTCGTTTTGCTTTCCCACTTTCTATGCTGCAAAACATGAACATAGATACGAGTAAGGACACAATACGGATACAAGATATGGACATTTTCAAATAGGTACAATAGTAGCCACCTACGTTTCATGAATATGGACATGGATAAGGGTCATTATCATCATCATCCAAGCCTTCTCTCATCAGAATGAGGTCAACTATGGAGCATAAGCAAT
>JANAVB010023151.1:0-7500 GCA_029216955.1 Iris pallida
AGTCTCTCTAACTTGTCGTTGGTGGGGGACATACTCCTTGTAAGGAAAGTCTGACATTGGTAAGTACGAGATATACTTCATCTCGTGGAGAGCCAACCCCATCTCTCCGCAGGGAGTCATGAACGTCCCTGTCCTGTAATTGTACCTCTCTGCCAGTGCCAAAAACAGATGAGGGTTCGGGTAGAAGCCATATACGGTAGCATGTACCGCTTCATACAGTTCAATCTCTCTAAGTTTATCTCCAAAATGAACTAGTATCCAATTTGCTATACTGCTCCACCTTTTAATGTCTGGGTTTACCAGACCTGTCAACCGGATGTCTTGATCCGGGTAACTGCCTTCAACCTTTGCGTACTCATTTGCAAAGATTGGGATCCTCACAGGCATTAACAGAGAAGAATTCTCCGGAGGGATGCACCCTGGTTTCAATCCTCTAAGTAAAGTACTGTGTCGTTCTGAGGAACTATAGAACATGTCTCTGTTATTCCGGTCCTTCTTGACGCAGATTTTTCCAGTCCGAGCCTGCTGAAGAGGAGTGATGTCCCAGTCCATTCTCCTGGGGTAGCTAGCATGAGCATATCGTGCCAAATGAAGGCACCGGGCAATATCTGGTAGCAAAATCAGTTTCTCCTTCCACTAAAAAGTTCTCTTCTCAACACGTGGTCTTGGTTGAGAACTTTTGTCAATTGCTTCACCAAACAGGAACATAGGTTTTCTGTGGGTGACAGCATCAACAGTCTGTAAAGGCTGTCCATTCATCAGGCATAGTAATGTCTCATTATCTTGTGCTATTAGAATAGTCTGACGAGAGGACGGAAGTGCATATTGCAAAAAATGTACGCGGGACAAGTCCTCTTTGAACTCAGATTCTGCTCCTACAAAAGTTTCATACTCGGGATCTTCTCTGGTATTCACTGCATTTAACAGAAGAAAGCAGAATTCAGTACAAGTCAAAGTCAGAAATTTTGTCATCAGATTGCACAACCATCAGATTGTGCAGCCATCAGACTGTGCAACCCTCAGATTGCGCAACTATCAGATTGTGCAACCCTCAGATTGTGCAACCATCAGATTGTGCAATCGTCAGATTGTGCAACCATCAGATTGCGTTGATAAAGCTTACGCAAATCAGCCGATTGTGCTGACTTTGGCCAGCGCAATTCAACCAATTGTGCAAGAAAGTATTCTTCATAAAAATGAAGAATAACTAGTTCGTGCAACCAAGACCCTAAAAAGGGTGGCGCAATATGATCACATCTCTAAAAAGAGATGGATTTTGAAGATCAGTGAAGTCGAAAAACCCTAAAAAGAGTTTTCGATTGAGTCATCTACCTAGTAAAGCGGGATGCGCAGTCTCATGTCGAGAAGGACGGGATGCAACCCTAGCCGAAGGCTCGGCGGGGGCCTTGCCCTTGGCAGCGACGAAGGATCGCTTGGGGGCCATGAAGATCGATGAGGAGAATCGGGAAAGCTCAAGAAGTTTCTCTTTCTGGAAATTCGAAAGCAAGTAAAGAATGACAGAAAGATAATGAGGAACTATTTATAGTTTTTCAAAGGAGAACGGCCGCCTCAGATTGTGCCAAAAAAGTAGGGCTCGACTCATCTGATTGCGCAGACAGCTCATGCACAATTTGATTGAAATTTCAAAATTCAAAGTATTTTGAAATTTTGAATAAATTTAACTTTCGAAAACTTTGAAGGGGGTCTTGTAGGTCCTAAAAAATTAAATTGCACACATCAACAAAGTCAGAAAATCAAGAAATACAACTTTCAAATGAACTACGCAGACATCAGATTGCGCATCATTCAGATTGCGCACACCAGACTGCGCACACTTTCAATTGCACAGGCTGACGTGGCAATGTCATCATTATCTGACAAAATCAAATCTTTCTGACAGTCCGCCGCACAGCGCTCGAGGACAGCTGTATATGCAGCGCAATCCAGTACCTGCGCAATCTATCGTCTGCGCAATCCATCCTAGCGCAATCCAAAGTCAGCACAATTCATGTGGCACACTTCATCATGACAACTGACAAAAGTACACGTGACATTCGTGCCATCAATTACTCATTATATGGCAACCGTCTATACATGATCGTGCGTATTTCAATCAAATGATGCCATGTGTCCAAGACAGTTGGCCCATGATCAGACAACTGCCTGCGCAGTCCACTGTTACGCAATCCAATTCATGCACAATCCATCATGCGCAGTCCAGAATAACTAAAAGTTAGTTATTTCCAGAACTCTATAAATAGAGTTTTAAGTCTCCATTTAAGGGGATCAGAGATCACATATCAGAAATATCAGAGAGTCTAGGAGTTCTTGCCCAAGTGCTGCTACATTCTTTCGAGGCTTTTGCCTTCAATTCTCCGAGGCTTTTGCCTTCAAGTCAACTTCAGAGGCTACCGTCTTCAAAGTTCACATCATCCAAGGGATAAAGCAATCGCCTTCTAGATTGGATTCCTACAGTTGTACTTTCCCAGAATTCTTGTAATCTTTACAAAGTTTGTATCAATAAAGTTTTATAATTTTGTTTTTTGCAAACATACTATCTCGTCAAGATAAATCTGCGCCAGGCGATCAACGCTCCAAGTAACTTTGATGGCGATAAAGTGCGCTGACTTGGTTAATCGATCGACGATGACCCAGATGGCGTCGTTCTCCCGTGGTGTCTTCGACAGGCCAACAATAAAATCCATAGTGACGTGCTCCCACTTCCACTCGGGAATAACGAGGTTCTGCATCTCCCCGTCCGGTCGCTGATGCTCAGCTTTCACCTGCTGACAGGCCATGCATTGCGACACGAAGAGCGTCACATCTCTCTTCATCCCGTGCCACCAGAAGGTCGTACGGAGGTCCTTATACATCTTGGTACTGCCTGGATGCAAGGTATATTTCGTACAATGCGCCTCTGACATTATCTTCTTTCGTAGTTCTGAATCATCCGGAACACATAGTCGGCCATTCATTCTCAGCACGCCGGTCTTATCTTCCGCAAAGTCGGTCGCACTACCTGTCAAAATTCGCTCGCACATTTTCTTCAGGTACGGATCATCCTTCTGAGCGGCCATGATCTTTTCCAGCAAACTCGGCTCTAACTGCAGCTGCGCCAACCATATATCCCTGAATCGAACCCGGAGATCGATGCCCATTTCTTTTAGATCTTGTAGTAGTCTGCGGTTGATGGATAGCGAGGCAAGGTATTTTTGACTCAGAGCGTCCGCCACAACATTTTTCTTGCCCGGAGTGTAGTCGATTGTCAAGTTATAGTCTTTGATCAGTTCGAGCCAGCGCCTCTGTCGCAAGTTCAATTCCTTCTGAGTGAAGAGATACTTGAGGCTCTTGTGGTCGGTATAGATCGCGTATGCCACACCATATAGGTTGTGACGTCACAATTTTAACGCGAATACAATCGCCGCTAACTCCAAGCCGTGCGTAGGATAGTTCTTCTCGTACGGTTTTAACTGTCTGGAGGCGAAGGATATCACCTTGTTTCGCTGCATGAGCACACATCCCAAGCCCTGGCCTGAAGCATCGTTGAATATCTGAAAACCCTCTGGCCCATCCGAAAGTGCGAGTATAGGTGCCAAAATTAGTCGCTATTTTAGCTCCTGGAATGAAGCTTCACAGTCATCTGACCACTCATACACGACTCCCTTTTGAGTGAGGCGAGTCAGTGGCGATGCAATCTTCGCGAAGTCTTTCACGAAGCGTCGATAGGATCCCGCCAAACCAAGAAAGCTTCAAATCTCACTAGCAGACGCAGGTCGCTTCCAATCAGCAACAGCTTCCACTTTCTTCGGGTCGACTGCAATGCCTTCGGACGAAATAATGTAACCAAGAAAGGATATGCTGCTTAGCCAAAATTCGCACTTACTCTGCTTTGATACCATTATGTCACACCCCGATTCGGTAGAATCGATAGTCGTCCCCCGGGCGTGATGCCGTGCAAGCCTAAGTTGTGCTTGCATAAGGCGGTTCATAAGGTTATCCGAAACAACAGCATATTTAAGAGTACGCAGAAAAATTGAACACATTCATTTAGAGAAGGAAACTTTCATTTTCATTGATAATAAGTAGGTTACAGACTCGATTACAAAAGAGGCCTTGCGGGCTTACAACCGACATCGATGAGATAGTCATTCCATACATTTATATCCCTTTTTACAAACATCAAAATGACTCTCTAAGACCTGGGATCGGCGAGAGTTTGTGACTCATGATGCAGTTGGGTTGGAGTCTTCAAAATGTTGCAGAGCTAGCCTTCGCTCTAGCAAGGCTTCAAAAGAAAGGAGCGTCTCCTTCAGTTCCTTGGCACGCTATCCTGGTCCCGAGTACCTGTTGAGAGCGAGGGTCAGCACTTTACACTATGTGCTGGTGCGTGACAATTTAAATCCCGTGCTCTCATTTGTTGAAGAAATTAAGTGAGCGTGCAAGCAATTATTTACTGAAGTTTCTAGCCATCCTACTCAATTCAAACTTGTAATTGAAGGCACAACCGTATAATGACGATAGATCTTACCCCCGGCAGAGCGTGCCGTCGTAGCGTAAACTTACCATGTTCTTCCTGTCATGTTGATAATAAGGATACGTAATTGAGTGCGTTCGTGAAGGTCACTGGCACGACAAGCCATCCTGGACATATAGCTTGGAAGACAGAGGTCCTTCAGCGCGGTTAGCGAGCCCCGTTGAAAGCCACTGCCTACCGTGGCATGCATCCGGCATAGCTATCCGTGTTTCTTCCTAGGCCGGAACGGTCCCGTGGCCTCGGGATACCGTCCGAAGAAATAATCGCCCTTGTCGACAAGTTGTCCATGACCGTGCTAAGTTAATTTGTTATTTCAAGGCACATCTTATAGTATCATTGCGATATTCATTTTAATCGATTCGTTCTTCCTTAGCACGGTTCTATATGATTTGATAATTGCAAGCACGATAGTATTATATGACAAGCATCTGTATAGATCGTGTTCGTGGGACGTCGTGTGACCGTTCATCAGAATATCATTCATGTTGTTGCATTACATCTAGCATAGCACATGTCTAGTATTGATAATATAATAGAAAAGAGAGTCGAGGGAAGAAGGGTCAGCCACTCACCTTAGTATTTACTTGAGGCGAGAAACTGGTTGGCCGCGCTAGACGTTGCCTACGCGATCACCTGAAATTGCACAAGCAACCGATTAGAACACTGTGTTATTCAAAGAATTTCGATACGAATGCGAAGTTCGAAACGTAAGCCATGAAAACCATCGAAAACATTCACGAAAACGCATTCAGAAAACAAAGCCAAAACCAACGCAAGCGGCGTGAAAAGCAGAGCAACGGGAGGTCTCTTCCGACTCAGCCGCAGAGTCAATCCTTGAGGCGCAGCCCGCTGAATATGGGACTTGGTTCCGAAAGAAGCCATTCCATAACGGGGAATGGATCTTAATTCAACCATTTTTGTTCGATCGATTCGATCGATCCCGACCTATCGGTCCCGACCGAGTCGATAGCGACAGTGTTCCTTTCTCGCGCACCCCGTGGACGAACAACGGGGCACGATGTAGGGACGGGGCACTACACATCTCCCGCACATGATTAGGGCCCACCTAAAGACTAGGATTTTTGCTAGAGACTAGGAACAAGATTAATTCCAACAAATCACCCCCTAATCCTGTTGTACATAGTCTTTTGTCATGAGCCGTGTCTTGTGCTAGACGACGTCGCCGTGCTCGTCCTCCTTGATCTTGTAGATCCATTTGAGATTGATCAGCCATGTGGCCAGTTGGCGGTCCATGTGGCCCTTGGTGGTCACCATGTTCTGCTGCGTGGGCTCCGGCTGGCACACGATGATCCGGTAGTTCTTAAAAATGACGCAGTCGTCCCCGAAGATAAAGTCGATGGTGTCGGAGATTGTGCAGTCGCAGTAGAACTGCCTATAGTTTTGGACGTACATGGTGTCCTGGTACCCGTCCATCCTGCAGTTGTACACCACCGCGAAGTCCGAGTTGATCCGGAGCGCCACGGCCTGGTGCTCCTCGGGCCCGGCCGAGTTCACGAACCCGATGTCCCTCGCCATAAAGTTGTGCCCCTGGACGCCCACGGTCGTGGTCTTCCAGGTCTTGGTGCCGTTGATGCCGTAGTTGGAGTTGTAGATGATGATGGTCTTGTCCGGGCCGTCTCCGATGAACACAATATTGGGCTTCTTCTTCTCGATGAGTATCTACTCCCTGTAGGTCTCGTCAACCGCGACGGAGATGGCAGCCTTGAGCACGTCCCTGGGCTCGAGGTTGTCGTCCGGGAGGGCCTTCGAGAGGCTCTGCTCGCAGGACTTCTGGTAGTCGGTGGAGAAGTAGAGCATCTGTACGGACTTGGCGCCCGTGTGGAGTGCCGGTTGGGCTGGTCCTCAGTGCTCTCTTCCTCCGCGGTGTACACGGTGGCGACGGCGCCCACCACGATCAGGAGGAGGAAGGCGGAGGCGAGGAGGAGTTTGGGGCTATTGAAGAGGCGGTGATCGGACCGCGAGGGTTTCGTCTTTGCGAGCAGAGCCTCTTGAAGGCCCTGGGTGGTCACCATGTTCTGCTACGAGGGCTTCGTCTTTGGCACGGAGAGGAGGAGGCTGGTGTCGATCGGGGATGAGGAGACGCTGATGTAGGATAGCAGCTTCGTCTCTGGCGGCTCCCGAGTTCTCTCTTTCTCTACCTCTCCCACGAACCGATTCGGTGCCATCAGCATTCTCGATGACAGGGCAATCATCTCCGCTTCCGGATCAGGCATCCCGGTGAGGTTGAGATTCTTCATCGGCTTCTCTATCTCCGTTTCTGCGCTCTGCAACTCCGACGGAGTAGAGAAGCAATCGACGACGCCGGTGTCGAGGTACCACACAGCATCGTGGTGTCGTCGCGGACACGGTCGTTGTCGTCGGACTTGTTTGTGAAGGTATTCCACTCCGAGGCCTCGTCGATGGAGTGATCCTCCAGAACCAGTCCGCACTCCAGGCAGAAGATGTCTACGCCTGAGCGGTCGAACACCATCTTCGTGCTCTTCTTGCAGTCTCGACAATAGTCAATGGAGCCGGAGTCGAGGTACCACGCATCGATCGTGACCCGATCGGATTCTCTGATTGGCCGAATCTTCTCCTCATTGAGGAACACGTGTTGCACCCCCGTGCTCGGTACGTCATGCACTCTGGGCCCGTCGAGGTCGTTGTCTGTCGCGACTAGCAACAGTGCCGGATGCTCCTCCTCGGCTTGTGCGATGTGCGCTTCCGCCACCTTCTCGATGTCGCGTTTTGCCTGGCGACATTCCTTCGCCCAGTGACCAGGGATGCCACAGTAGCGGCATTCCCCCTTCCTTCTCACGCCAGAGCCACCCCCGCCACCGCAGGCCGAGGGCTTGTCCGTGTTCATCGCCTTCGACTTGTTTTTGCCGTCCCCTGACGGTCCACCGCTGCGCTCCTGTGATTTCTGCCGTGCCATCCACTCATCTTCGGTAAGAAGCAGATGACCG